>SJYC01059618.1:0-27884 GCA_006408675.1 Madoqua kirkii
ATTGTATTTTAAATCAACATTGTTTCATTTAAATCAAGCATTATTTCATTGTTCATTTCACTTGATGTTAAATGTTGACCAAGATACAATTATAATTTTACTTCCAAAAATGATAAGCAATTGGAATATTCTATTATCAACCGTGAATCAGTTATCTATATTTTTCTCATTAAGTTGGCAAACTACTCTTTTAGTAAATGATCCACCATTTTCTTGAGAAATGACAAGAGTGAAGATTAGTCTCTATATTCTGTTGTTTTTTTTTTCCTTTGGTTATAGACCATTCAGTGCATTACTGTCTGTCTAACTAGAAACAATCTCCTACCTAGTAAATCTTAAAATGACTTAACATTATCCATCAAAGTGAAGGAGCATTTTATTGTTGCTTGCATGTGAGTGTATGTTTGCTTGGTGACAAAGGATGCTTATTAACAAGATGTTGAGTTGTGTCACTCATATACATGAATTCACTATGCTTTGTACTTTTGTACCTTCAATTCTTACTTTTCTTCCCCACATATATCTAAGAACTATTCTGGGACCATGCATACAGCCAACATGAGGAGATGGGGAACACTATCTCTGAATTCCAATACTTAATCTATTGCCTAGGCTAGTTACTTAACTTCTTCATTCCTCAGTTTACACTTTGTTTGACATCTCTTGCAACAGTCAACTGTATCAAAAGAGAAGAAAGTATGGACTAACATGAGAGGTTACCAAAGTCTTACTGAATCATAATATTTTTTAAAAACTTTTATTTTGTTTAGGGATATAGCTGATTGATAATGTAGCAGTAGTTTCAGATGAACAGCAAAGGGACTTAGTCATATACGTGTGTGTGTGTATGTGTGTGTGTGTGTGTGTGTGTATATATATATATATACATACATACATACATGTATTCATTCTCCCCAAAATGCTCCTCCATCCAGGCTGCCACATAACATTGAGCAAAGTTCCATGTGCTATACAGTAGAACCATAATGTTAGTGTGGAGAGATAGGAAGCAATGGGACTGAGAACTGATAAAACTGGTAATGTTTGATCTTCATGTAATGGTAGGTGCATTTTGGGAGTTTGCAAGGCTTGTGAGTCTTTGATGATTTGAAGTTAACCTATGTAACCAACACCAGTAGCTTGGCTAGGGCAGTGGAGAATAAAAGACTCTTGAAAGACATTTTCCATCTCTATAGGAATCCAGCAGCCCAAAGAAGCATTACTGTTCGAAAAAAGACTCCAGAACTAAAGATATTGAATTCTAGGACATCAGGATAAAAACTTAAAAAAAAAAAAAAAAAAAAGGAAAGGTGGAAAGTACAGGGCTATTCCCAGTGTGGATAAACAGCCACTTAACTAAAGCTCAGAGTTGAAGCACACCTAACACACCTTAAGAGTTCCTTTTCTTGGTGGCAAGGGACATCTGTTGGAGAAGGAAATGGCAACCCACTTCAGTGTTCTTGCCCAGAAAATTGCACTAACAGAGAAGCCTGGTGGCTACAGTCCATAGGGTCCCAAAGAGTCAGACATGACCGAGCACATGCACATACAAGGGACATTTATTAACAGGATGTTGAGTGATGTCATTCAAATGTACCTTGTTTAGCTTGATTGAACTTGTCCTAGTGCTGTTTGGGCTTCTCTGATAGTGCAGTTAGTAAAGAATCTGCCTGCAGTACAAGAGATCCCGGTCGATTCCTGGGTTGGGAAGATCCACTGGAGAAGGGATAGACTACCCACTCCAGTATTCTTGGGCTTCTCTGGTGGTTCAGCTAGTAAAGAATCCACCTGCAATGTGGGAGACTTGGGTTCTATCCCCAGATTGGGAAGATCACCTGGAGAAGGGAAAGCCTATACATTCCAATATTCTGGCCTGGAGAATTTCATGGACTGTGTAGTCTATGGGGTTATAAAAACTCAGACACCAGTGAACAACTTTTACTTTGAGATGTTCTTTAGTTGCTAAGTCTTAGCTGACTCTTTTTTGAGACCCCATGGGCTATAGCTCACCAGGCTCCTCTGTCCATGGGATTTCCCAGGTAAGAATATTGGATTGAATTTCCATTCCTTCTCCAAGGGATCTTCTCCCTCCAGGGACTGAACCCACATCTATTGTGTCTCCTGCTTTCGCAGGTGGATTCTTTACCACTGTACCACCTGGAAATCCTATCTGAAGGCTACAGCCTTTGAAATTAAACTCTTATGAGAAAAAGCTCCCATAAATTTAATTGCAATGCTGTTTGCCATTTTCAAGGGGAGAATAGAGAAGGATCTATTTACAGTTAAAAAGAGTATACAATATTTCTGTAATTCTTCTTCATAGAATTAGATACCACCCATTGCTATTTATTTCTTCCTATTTTGTAATAGAACCCCCAAGTTTTAGTATATCATGTGTCCAATAAATTTCTGTATCTCTCCATATCCCTTGTAGCCAAGAGGGGATATATGACTGGTTCTAGTTTTGAATGACAGTGACATGTGCAACTTCAAGTTTGGGGGTTTGAAGTAAAAAAGCATGCTCTCTACTCACTTTATATCTCTCCCATTGTCTGGAATATAGTCATAATAATAACAATCATCTTAGATTATGTCATAGTAGTCACACTATGATTACAGTGGTCTCTGATATTACGGACCCTCCATTTAAGATCTAAATTGTTTATGGTCGTCTTTTTTCATGAAATTTCTATGCTATTTAAACCAATGTTAGTTTGTCTTCATTAGAACAGCCAAAAAGATATTTCAACAAACATAAATAGCATTGATGAGGAGGAGATTGTGCTAATAGGTGGAAGGAAAACATCAAAGGCAATCAGATGAAATGAAATGGTTTAGTTTTGAAAATTTTTAGCAAAGGCACACTTCTCCAAACGGTTGTAAGAAACAGACAAAAAAGAAAGGGAAAACTGCACAAAGTTTATGTGTTTTCAAATCACAAAAATTAAGCAAATAAGCAACAAAGTTGAGGTTTCTCCAAGAACAGTTAAGACAGTGGTTAAGGCCATGTGAATATTTCCTCTTCCTGATTTTCCCATAAGAAGGACTTCTTCTCTACAGTAATGCCATTATGATGAATAACTTTGCATGTAAATGAAGTAAATTAAGAATAAAATAAGTCACATATTGCCTAAGTAGCACTATATTAGAATAAGTAGCCCAGATATTTGTACATCAATAAAAACTAAGGTCCTGAATGAAAGATTTTTAACTGTATCACCAATGCTTAACTTGAACCTGTGCTTGAAAATATCTTTTGTGAATGGCACACCTGTTTTTCCCTATGAGTTTTCTAAGAAATAGTGTACATAGTGTGTATGTAGTTGCATACTCACATATCACCAGTTCAACTATGGATATCACCATCTTGAAGAACTCTTCATCTGAAAATGGTATAAGTTCTTTTTCTTGATGATCAATGTAAGCTGCAGAAAGATTATAGAAACTTGATACTTAGTTTGTTCCCACACACTTATCACTAGCAACCAGGATTACTGGGATGGCCCAGAGGAAGCAAAGGGAGTAAGATGGAGAGACAAAAATTTTAACAGTTTAATAAGGAAACCTTAATGGTTTAATAAATATTCCAAAGCCAAACATTCTGAAACCAGATCTGTAAGCAACATAAAATATCTTTGTTTTGACAGTGGTGGGACTGACTATTTTCTCCACAGAAATGATGATGGTTAATTAGAGCTAGAATACAAATCTTAATTTAATCAGAGATATTAAATGTTCTTGTTCCTATCAAACATTTGCTTTAATTTTTGTATAACAATAATAATGACCAATTTTAGAACTATACTGAAGTTGAGATAGTTATTATTATCAATATTTATAGAAGACTAAACATTTGTATTTCCAAGGGCAGTGAAGAATAAAATAATTAATATTCATACGGGCACACCACTTTCCTAAGTATCATACCAAAATCTTATCTTGCAAGACTCAGACATTATTTACTCTAGAAAGCCTTCTCAGAATTCCTAGCCTTGTATGTAGGTTAGACATTCTTCCTCTGTACACTGATGGCCTGATTTATCACTCCATTAAAATACTTTTGTGAATTTATTTATCTGCTTCTGTATGGTAATCTCTCTGGTAGTAGAAACATATATTATTTGATCATGATATGTTCCAGTTATTGATTGCTGCACAACAAATGACTCTAAGAATTTGTGGCTTGAAGCAACAGTCATTTATTTTGTTCACAAATCTGCCATTCAGACAGGACGTAGCATGAATGGTTTGTCTTTGTTCTCACAGTAGCAATGAGGTATCTGAACTAGGACAAAAAAATCTGTTTCAAGATAGCTTCATTGAATGGCTGGTACGTTAGTTATCTAGTATTGTGTAACAATTTAACTCAAATTTATCAGCTTAGAAAGGCAACAAGCAATTGTTTTGTTCTGGGTTTTTGTTTTTTTGGTTTTTTTCCTCACATAATTTCTGTGGATCAGGAGTTTGAGAATTAACTAAATGGTTCTGCTCACTGTAGAACCACAGGATCATGACACTGTGATCAAAACATTGACTAGGCCTGAAGTCATATGAGGGCTTGACTGAGGCTGCTTCCAAGATGGTTCACACAAGTAGATAATTTAGTACTGGCTATTGGCAGAGTGCCAAAGAATAGCAAGGAGAGAAGAGAAAGCCTTCCTCAGTGATGACTGCAAAGAAATAGAGGAAAACAACAGAATGGAAAAGACCAGAGATCTCTTCAAGAAAATTAGAGATACCAAGGGAACGTTTCATGCAAAGATGGGCTCCATAAAGGACAGATGTGGGGTGGACCTAACAGAAGCAGAAGATATTAAGAAGAGATGGCAAGAATACACAGAAGCATTGTACAAAAAAGAACTTCACGACCAAAATAATCATGATAGTGTGATCACTCACCTAGAGCCAGACATTCTGGAATGTGAAGTCAAGTGGGCCATAGGAAGCATCACTACAAACAAAGCTAGTGGAAGTGATGGAATTCCAGTGGAGCTATTTCAACTCCTGAAAGATGATGCTGTGAAAGTGCTGCACTCAATATGCCAAAGTTCGGAAAATTCAGCAGTGGCCACAGGACTGGAAAAGGTCAATTTTCATCCCAATTCCAAAGAAAGGCAAGGCCAAAGAATGCTCAAACTACAAAACAATTGCACTCATCTCACACGCTAGTAACAAAATGCTTAAAATTCGCCAAGTCAGGCTTCAGCAATACGTGAACTGTGAACGTCCAGATGTTCAAGCTGGTTTTAGAAAAGGCAAAGGAACCAGAGATCAAATTGCCAACATCTGCTGGATCATCAAAAAAGCAAGAGTTCCAGAAAAACATCTATTTCTGTTTTATTGACTTTGACTGTGTGGATCACAATCAACTGTGGAAAATTCTGAAATAGATGGGACTACCAGACCACCTGACCTGCCTCTTGAGGAACCTATATGCAAATCAGGAAACAACAGTTAGAACTGGACATGGAACAACAGACTGGTTCCAAATAGGAAAAGGAGTATGTCAAGGCTGTATATTGTCACTCTGCTTATTTAACTTATAAGCAGAGTACATCATGAGAAACACTGGGCTGGAAGAAACACAAGCTGGAATCAAGATTGCTGGGAGAAATATCAATAACCTCAGATATGCAGATGACACCATCCTTATGACAGAAAATGAAAAGGAATTAAAAAGCCTCTTGATGAAAGTGAAAGAGGAGAGTGAAAAAGTTGGCTTAAAGCTCAATATTCAGTAAATGAAGATCATGGCATCTGGTCCCATAACTTCATGGGAAATAGATGGAGAAGCAGTGGAAACAGTGTCAGACTTTATTTTGGGGGGGGGTCCAAAATCACTGCAGATGGTGATTGCAGCATTGAAATTAAAAGATGCTCTCTCCTTGGATGGAAAGTTATCACCAACCTAGATAGCATATTCGAAAGCAGTGACATTACCTTGCCAACAAAAGTCCATCTAGTCAAGGCTATGGTTTTTTCAGTGGTCATGTATGAATGTGAGAGTTGGACTGTGAAGAAAGCTGAGCACTGAAAAATTGATGCTTTTGAACTGTGGTGTTGGAGAAGACTCTTGAGAGTTTCTTGGACTTCAAGGAGATCCAACCAGTCAATTCTAAGGAGATCAGTCCTGAGTGTTCACTGGAATGACTGATCCTAAAGCTGAAACTCCAATACTTTGGCCACCTTCATGTGAAGAGTTGACTCATTGGAAAAGACCTTGATGCTGAGAGAGATTGGGGGCAGGAGGAGAAGGGGAAGACAGAGAATGAGATGGCAGATGGCCTCACCGACTCAAATGGACATGAGTTTGAGTGAACTCTGAGAGATGGTGATGGATAGGGAGGCCTGGTGTGCTGTTTGATTGAACTGATTGGCAGAAGACCAGTTCCTCATCTGTGGGCATCACCATAGAACTGCTTCAGTGACATTATGAAACGGCAGGTGGTTTTCCTCTGAGTAATCCAAGGAAGAGAAAACAGAAGTTGTAATGGCTTTTTATACTTATTCTAATGTCAAGTGTTGCTGTTTCTGCAATATCCTATTGATCACATATTTAGCTTTATCTGGTGTGGGAGGGGATTGCACAGGTCATGAATTCCAATAGTTAGGGATCCTTTGAGCCACTTTAGAGGTGACTCCCACAGCTGGCAGGTTGGTACTGGCTATTACCTGGGCTTCCTCATGAGACCACTTGGACTTCCTCACAACATGGTGACAAAGTCTCAAGAGAAAGAAGATGCAGGGCGCCCAAAGTGCAGCAAATGGCAGATAGCACAATGGTTGGGTCAGTTTGGGGGTATGTATTCAGAAATTGGTACAATAGCATTTCTAGCTTATTCTACTAGTAAAAGCAGTTATTTATGTCACACAGAATACCCAATAGGAAAAACAGAAAAATTTTGTGGTCATCTGTAATTATTGATATGATTATCTTTATAACCATGTGTATGGCTTCTGAACATGGCATAATGTTTAGAATTCAGTAGGCATTCACTGTTGATTAGTATAGTATATACTGTAATCATTTTAACATTTAGATTTTTACATTTATTAGTACGTTCACAAATAAAAGAAATAAAAACTGCTTTATGTTTCAGTTAAAATTTATGTTATTTTATTTAAGCTTAGTCATTTAGCATTGCTCTTTCAAAAAGAGAAAATCAAATTATGGAAGCTGCTTTTTGAAGACTACTTAGTCAAAATGAGCCTTAAATAGAAGCTGAGGTGATTAAAGGCAGTTAAATATGACAATGATATTTTTATTATTTAATGTTGAATTCCATGCACACTAAATTGCTTCAGTCTTGAAGTGATCTTAGTGGCTCAGATGGTAATGAACCTACCTGCAGTGCAGGAGACTTGGGTTCAATTTCTAGGTCAGGAAATCCCCTGAAGAAGGGAATGGCAACCCATTTCAGTATTCTTGCCTGGAGAATACCACGGAAAGAGGAATCTAGCAGGCTACAGTCCATGGGATTGCAAAGAATCAGACATGAGTGAGTAGTTAACACTCCATGGACTGTAGCCTGCCATGCTCTTCAATTCATGACATTCTGCAGGCAAGAGTACTAGAGTGGCTTGCCATGCCCTCCTCTAGGGGATCTTTCCAACCCAACCCAGAGATGTAAACTGCGTGTTAATGTCTCCTGCATTGACAGGCAGATTCTTTACCACTAGCACCATCTGGGAAGCCCTTAATGTTGAATTAGTCGATGGTATATATTACAGCTCTGAAGGAATGGAATTCATAGAATTTCTTTCCAAGACATGAGAGTCTTAAAAGGTAGAAGTCAGAAGTTAAGAAGGAAGGAACAAGAAGTTTCTAGGTAACTTATAATGTACAGCTTACTCATAACCAGCTTCAGCAAGAATGTGTAATTCTAAGGAGTCTCTTGGACTGCAAGGAGATCCAACCAGTCCATTCTAAAGGAGATCAGTCCCGGGTGTTCATTGGAAGGACTGATGCTAAAGCTGAAACTCCAATACTTTGGCCACCTCATGCAAAGAATTGACTCATTGGAAAAAACCCTGATGCTGGGAGGGATTGAGGGCAGGAGGAGAAGGGGATGACAGAGGATGAGATGGCTGGATGGCATCACTGACTCGATGGACATGAGTTTGGGTAAACTCCAGGAGTTGATGATAGACAGGGAGGCCTGGTGTGCTGTGATTCACGGGGTCACAAAGAGTCGGACACAACTGAGTGACTGAACTGAACTGAACTGAACTGAAACATTTGATGGTAAGTATCACTATACAAAGATACACCCAAATTTAAGCAAGAATTTTCTAGTTAAAGATAACACTTGAGACATTAAAATCTATATTGTATACACTTTCTAACAAAAACTGACTCTATTTTTGAAAGGTAGTGAAATAAAATTATAATCCTGCTGAGTACAGTTTCACCTTTTCAATCAAATTCAAAGGTTTTACAAAGTCAAGGCAGAAATTTAATTACTATCACAAGAGCAACACCATCCCAATATAACATTCAGTAACACATATAATCAATTAAATTGAATTTTTAAGACTTTTGTGTAGGATACACACTTGACTATATAGTCTGTGTCATGAATAGTTTTCTAAAGACCTTAATCCATACTGGCTTTAATCCTGTTCCCTAGGGTTCTTTGCAGGATTAAATCTGAAGTGAGAAATTGTAATTAATAGATAAACAGCTCAATACAGTATCTAAAAGTACTATGCAAACCACAGACAGGTTGGACTTTGTTGCTATTTCACAACTAAGCAAAAACTGCAGCAACTTGACTGTGACCTGAATAATCAGAAGAAAAAAAACCTTTGCATTAATTTTCAGATGAAGTTTTACTATCAGAGAAATTGTCCATCCATAAAGTCTTTCCTTCATTAGCACTTCTCCTAGTCAATTATTTTGAAAACAGAGCAAATTCTATAATACTTCTTAAATTAAATGCTATGTACCTTGAAGGTAACTTGGACAGGCTAATGTGCATTAGCAACAACAACAAAATCTCCTGCTAAATGTTTCACTGGACTTTAACAAATAGAAACAAATTACTTCTAAAGATATTTAAACTTGAACTTAAAATATAAGAAAAAACAAGATTTCAAGAAGCTCCAGGAAGATGAAGTGCAGAAGTATATGAAGTGCAGGAAAAGAGAAGTGCAGACCTGAGACAGAAAAGAGTTTAGCACATACAAAGGACTTTCAGAAGATGAATGTGGTTGAAGTGCAAAAGTGAAACAAGAGGAAGAGGGATACAGTATGAGTTTGAAGGGTGGACAAGCAACAGTGCATCCCTATAGGCAGGGGGTGTATGCTGTGATTAAAAAAGAAGAAGGAAAAAAAGACTTCTTCCAAGGACAATGGGAAGGTATAGAAGACTTTTACATTAGAAAATATTTTGATCATACACAAAGTTAGTGAATATAGTTTGTTAGTGTGCTTAGTGAAACAATTGAGTCAAGTTAGGAGATAATTTAAATTGGAAATTTTGGTTGCTTCCACTAAGGTAGAAGCAATGATGATAGAATGGACCAGATGTTTTAAATACATAGAAAATTATTTAAAAAGCAGAACCAATGGAACTGGAGGTGGATAAGCTATGCAACCTAAAAGAGATGGAGATATCAAGAGAAATTATCAAATTTCTAAATTGAGCAGCTGATTCTTTTTAGTGGCATTTAGTGGACAGGAGAAGATTAGAGGCATAAAAGTTTGGGGAAAACACAATAGTTCTATTTGGGGATATGTGAACTTTGTAATGCTTATGAAATATGTAAATGAGAAAGTCAAATATTCCTTCAGTTATAGAAGTAAAAATATATCAACTGTCCAGTCATAAGTAATGTCCAACTCTTTGAGACCTCATGAACTGCAGCATGCCAGTCTTCCCTGTCCTTCACTATCTTCCAGAATTTGCTCAAACTCATGTCCATTGAGCCAGTGGTGCCATTCAACCATCTCATCCTCTATTGCCCCCTTCTCCTTTGCCCTCAACCTTTCCCAGCATCAGAGTCTTTTCCAGTGAGTCAGCTCTTTGCGTCAGGTAAAAGAAGTATTGGAGTTTCAGCTTCAACATCTGTCCTTCCAGTGAATATTCCGCATCAATTTCCTTTAGGATTGACTGATTTGATCACTGTGCTGGTGGGTGTAAGTATGGGAGTTAACAACATAAAAATGATTTTAAAGTCATAGGAATGGATGAGCTCATCTAGCAAGAAAATATAAAGATGAGGATCAAGAACTAAGCTCTGCAAAGAATTTTAATAGGTGCATAATAAAAATAATTACTAAAACCTTTGGAAGAAAACCAGTAGAGCATAGTGTTATAAAAATTAAAAAGATTTCTTCAAAAAGACAGTGGTTAACTGTGCTGAAAGATGCTTCAATGTCCAATAAGAGAGGCATAGAAAATTGCAATTTCAGTGGCCTTACAGGGACAAAAGACCAATTAGAAAGGTTAACAGAATAAAAAGTATTTGAAAAATGAAGACATTAGGAGACTGTCTCAAAATATTTTACCATAAA
Source organism: Madoqua kirkii (assembly GCA_006408675.1). Taxonomy (NCBI): domain Eukaryota; kingdom Metazoa; phylum Chordata; class Mammalia; order Artiodactyla; family Bovidae; genus Madoqua; species Madoqua kirkii. The sequence continues at coordinate 10,520 of SJYC01059618.1, forward strand.
GGGGAACAAAAAAATAAAGAGAAAATAATGAGCATATACAGGATTAAGGGCAGATTTTTTTGGTAAGATGGGAAATGCTCTGGCAAGTAATATACTTAATGGATTGACACATGATAGAAATTAGAAAATGATGATACAGAAAAGGAGGTTATCATCAGAATATCACTCTGTCTGAAGTAGAGATAAAACAGGAAAGTGAGTGATGGAAGGTTGGGGTGATAAAAGAAATAACCAATTCCTTGAGATGAGAAGGAAGGAATATAGAAAACAGAGAGAAAAGGAGAATTTATTTACTAAAACAGAATGAAACAGGAGCAGCTGGAACAAGGTGTGAAATAATTATTTCAAAGAGTGAGACATTAATTTTATGGGAAAACACAGTAGAACTGATGTGCAGAATCAGGGACTTGTTTGAAGTTTGTAATTATGAATTTTAAGTAAAAAAAGTGCTAGGTGATTTTTCTCTGGTAATCTTCATTTCCTCAATTTTAGGCAGAGAGGAGGAAAGAATTTGGTTTCTCTAGGGTTGAAGATAGTATATCAGAGGATATCAGCGGGAGGGAGGAATAGTGAGTGATGGATGTTTGCCAAAGTGTGATTATAATTACAGGCTAAGAAATTAAACTTCAACAAGGATTTCAGGAAAGATAAGGACTAGGCAAAGAGACAGTGAGAGAAGGTGGAGTCATGTCTCAAGGAAGCTAAAGAATTAAAGAAGTTGTGGTTCTAGAGTAAACGTCTAAGAAGTATAGAAAGTGAAGTTTAGTTATTGGAATGTTGGAAATCCTGATCTAAAAGAAGGCTGAGTTTCTGATGATGATGATATTCAATGTGTATCCAGAAGAGCAGATGGCTGAGATGAAGTGGAAGAAATAGTCATAGGAGGTGGAAAGGAAGAGAACCGAGATTCTAGTTTCCGTAGAGATCATTGATATGCAAGTCACTAACGATGTGTGAAGGAGAAGAAGAATGTCAGCCAGGAACAGTTTTCAATGTGTGTAGTAAAACAGATTTCAGTGACTACACCTACAAGGAATACAGTATATTTATTTCATTGAACTGTTCTTTTTAATGCAATCAGATTTATTTCTCTTTGGTTTACATGATCTTGTGAAAAATTGAATTTTTTCAATGTTGTTTTTCAGTTATATATTGTGAAAATGTCTGAATTACAAACCAAAACACCTTATCACTGCAGTTCTGGGAAATGCCAAATCCAAAAACGATTGAGAAGAGTTGCTGATGTAGCAACACAACACCAGGGAAATCATAGAGGAGCTAGACACCTTTCTAGGTGTCTGCAGAGGAAAGTAAGACATTCACCAGCAAATATATGTGAATTATATGATTGTTTGAAATAATCCTTTCTCCTCTATTATGAACTGAAGACCTGATTGTTAAATAGCCCACTTTCTCAGACATTAACACAGAGATAATAATGCAGGAGAAGCAAGACAGGCAGATTTGACCACTGAGTCAGGAAGATCTCTAGGAAGAGGAAATGGCAACCCACTCTAGAATTCTTGCCTGAGAAATCCCATGGACAGAGGTGCCTGGTGGGCTACAGCCCAAAGAATCACAAAGAGTTGGACATGACTCCATGACTGAGCAAGTATGCAATAATACCCAGGCATCCAGTTGTTTTAAAGATTAAATGAGGAGAGATATGTAAGCCCATTTATTATTATTCATTATTATACTGGGTATAGGCTAATACTATACCAGAATGACTTAAAATTATAATTACTTCGAAAAGAAGTTTATTTCTCTGCCACCTAACAGTCAAGGTGAGTGGACAATCCCTGCTTTGCAAAGCCATTCAGGGACTTATTTTGTTTCCATCTTAGTGTTTTCTCAAAGCTTGAAGCAGGCTGACCTCCATGCCTGCATTCCTGTTTGGTTCAAAAATGAGAGGAAATCTAGGACAGATAGCTTGTCTTTAAGATTTGAAACATATTGTACAAATTATTTCAACTTCCACATGGACAAGGTAGTCTCAGCCTATTTCTCAGCCTTAACTTTCGAGTTTTGGGGCCTAGCACCAAAAGAAATAGGCTTCACTGCTGGCTCAGATGGTAAAGAAACTGCCTGCAATGCAGGAGACCTGAGTTCCATCTCTGAGTCAGGAAGATGCCCTGGAGAAGAGAATGACTACCCACTCCAGCATTCTTGCCTACAGAACTCCACAGACAGAGGAGCCTGGTGAGCTACAGACCATGGGGTCACAGAATCGGACATGACTGAGTGACTAACACCAAAAGAAATAAGAGGAAAATGGATCCTAGAAGAGAATTGCAATCTCCATCACAGCACCTACCACAATATTAATATTATTTCTAATCATTATTTCTATTAATTATCCTTTTCAGGAATAACTTCTTTCATTCCTTAGAGTATTAACTTTTAAATGGAAGCACCTTGGATTTTTATTTATAAACATACAGTGAAATTGGATTCTTTGTTGATTATTAACATATTTCCACCAACATTTCAGGAACACTCTGCAAGTATAAGTGTTTAACCTGGTGTTTTATTAAGCTATTTCTGCGATAAGATAATGGCATAACACATGCTATAAGTGAATAAAGAACTTTAATTTGGAGTCTACACACAAACACTTATGTCTATATATGGATGGACATGAATCTGTTATTTCACCAAGTGCAACAAATTTATGTATGTAGGTCCAGACCAAGCAAAACTATTCATAAGTAGCAAGTTAATGAAAATGACCATAACTCATATTCTATTCACTTAATTTGGTAAATAGCCTCAAAGTCACGTATTATCTCTGCCAAAAGAAATCTGTGATTGTCTAGTTTCATTACCTTTGTTTTACTTATTAAGCATTTTTTTCTGGCTTATGAAAACGTCTGGTTGTTCAGCATATATCCAGCAAAGCAAGAGAACATTTGCCTCTGATTCCATCAAAGCTTTTCCAATAATGATCCTGTGCTGAATAAAGCAGCCGTAGCAGCACTAGGGACATGTAAATCAAGATGTTAATGAAGAACTGAATACACTCATATCTACAGAGTTCCTAGGATTATGGCTTATAGAGATAAAATAGGTCATTACAACTCAAAGTCAATTTTATTGGGAAATAGGCAATAAATTTCTATTGCCAAATGAAAAAATTTGTAACAGAGACTTTGTAAAATCAATTTTAAAATACAACTAAGACCATTTAAAATAATAGTATATGTATATATGTGTACATATATATGTATATATGTGTGTGTGTGTGTGAATATATATATGTGCATATATATATATATAGGCTTCCCTGGTATCTCAGTAGTAAAGAACCTGCCTGCAATGCAGGAGATGTAGGTTCCATCCTGAGGTCAGGAAGATACCTTGGAGAAAGAAATGGCAGTCCACTCCAGTATTACTGCATAGGAAATCCCATGGACAGAGGAGCCTGGTGGGCTACAGTCTACAGGGTCACAAAGAGTCAACACAATTGAGTGACTAAATAGCAACCACAATAACATGTAGATAAGGCAAAGTACCTTCATATTTCCCTCCTTTTGATCAATATGTACAATCATCTATTTTAAAGTCATTTTATATTGGACCTTCTCCATGAGGTTTTCCTTGTTTATTTTCTGTATCTTTCTACTTTATTTTAAATATTTTTAAATTATTTTAAAACTTTAAGAAATGTTGACATACTCTATACAGCAAAACCAATATTATTTCATTCTGTAGATGTTAATATTCTAAATATATATAGAGAAAGAAACTTACATGTATTTAGTTACCACAAGTTATGTATCAGTTTCATTCCCATATATATTTTCATTTAACCCAATGCAGTATTGTATGAAAATAGTGTTCCAGAATCAGGCAGTCCTAGATTTGAATTGCTTGCTTAATAATTTTTGTGTAAGTATACATAGGCAAAGTGTAACTAAATTTCCTCATTTTGATAATTACAAAAGCTACTGATGAGTGTAGCTGGATGAAGTAATGTGTGCAAAGCACTATTATCCTAACACAGAATGTATAATAAACAAATATCTTTGCTGCTGCTGTTGCTGCTGCTGCTAAGTCGCTTCAGTGGGGTCTGACTCTGTGCGACCCCATAGACAACAGCCCACCAGGGTCTGCCTTCCCTAGGATTCTTCAGGGAAGAACACTGGAGTGGGTTGCCATTTCCTTCTCCAATACATAAAAGTGAAAAGTGAAAGTGAAGTCGTTCAGTCGTGTCCGACTCTTCATGACTCCATGGACTGCAGCCCACCAGGCTCCTTCAGATGAAAGTCAAGTGTACACACTTACCAAAAGGTTTTAGAATTTTTATGAAAATAATTATTCAATATTTAAAATTCTTGCATCGAACACCTACTCAATACTCTGTGCTTCATGGTTGCACTTCTCAAGAATCATTTAAAACTTTATTATTATTTTAAGATTTAACTTAAAGTGTAGTATCTTCAATAAATTAATAGAAAATATTAGTTATAGTATCTTGTATCTGTCTAAAATTTTTATCTTTATTCAAAGATTTGTTTTAATGTAAATTTCTCTGACCCAATATGTAAGGGTCTCTGATCCAATATAAAGATGTTTGGTTGCTGATGAAATACCTGCAGACCAAAAGTTTCACATATTTTATAATGGCTTATATTTGTTTTACTTAAAATGTTGTCTAATAAAAGGATATTTAAAAACCTTGCTCATTGCTTCAATTTTATCATAATCAAGCAGCATTCACTCCACTTTGGCTGTTTAATGCATCCAGATTAAGGTCAAACATTTAGTCTATTTGGATGAGCGAGAAACATTGCAATATCAGCCAAAGTCAACAATTCAACTTTAGCATATTTTTTATCAGAAAAAGTGAATTTTCCCAGGACTTGTCATATCTCAAAACATTAACTGTACAGTTTCTCTAGACCATTCAGCTATTTACCAAAATTTAAATAAGAGATTTCAATGTTGAATATAAATAAAATGTGTTTTACTTTTATTCGGTATAATTCTATTGACACAGCCTTAGACAAGGCAGTGCAACATTGATCAGCACCTCACTTTTTCTTTCTTTCTTTCTTTCTTTCTCCTATTTCTTTCTTAGAAATAGGAGAGCAAACTAAACCCAATGCAAGTAGAAAAAGAGAAACAATGAAGATAACAGAAAAAGTATCAATGAAATTAAAACAGGAAAAAAATAGAGAAAATCAATAAAACAAAGATCTGATTGTGATTATTTTTTAAAAATCAAGTAAATTGATCACTAATAGGAAGGCTGGTAAAAAAATAAATAGAATATACAAAACACCAGCTTTAGAAATGAAACTAGGAATATCACTACTCACTACATGTACTAGAGAATACTATGAACAACTACATCCTTGTAAATTTGACAACATGAAAGAAACAGACTGATATCACAAACCACTGAAACTCAACCTAGGTGAAAGATACAACCTGAATAGTCCTATAACCGTTAAAGAAATTGAAATTTAAGAAACTAAAGAAATTTAAAGGTGATTTTAAAGTTTCCAAAAGAGATATCTTGAGGTCAAGATGGTTTTACTGGAGAATTTTACAAACTTGTAAAGACGAGTCTAACGTGAAATTTATTCCATTTCTTGCAGAAAATGTATTAGGAGGGAAAAATTCCCAATTCGTATTATGAACTTGGCATCATCCTGATATTAAAACCAGAAAAAGAGAGTCCAGCAAAGAAAACTAGAGACCAATATTACTCAGACGTCATTTTCTTGGCCTCCAAAATCACTGCAGATGGTGACTGCAGCCATGAAATTAAAAGATGCTCGCTCCCTGGAAGAAAAGCTATGATCAACCTAGACAGCATATTAAAAAGCAGAAACATTACTTTGCCAACAGAGGTCTGTCTAGTCAAAGCTATGGTTTTTCCATTAGTCACGTGCAGATGTGAATTGGACCATAAAGAAAACTGAGCATCAAAGAATTGGTGCTTTTGAACTGTGGTGTTGGAGAAGACTCTTGAGAGTCTCTTGGACTGCAAGGAGATCCAACAAGTCCATCCTAAAGGAAATTAGTCCTGTATATTCATTGGAAGGACTGATGCTGAAACTAATACTTTGGCCATCTGATAGGAACAGTTGACTCATTGGAAAAGACCCTAATGATTGCAAAGAATACACACTGGGAAAAGCATACTCTCTTCAATAAATGATGTTAGGAAAACAGGGTATCTACATGAAAAAGAATACAATTGGATATTTACTTTACACCATACACAAAAATCAACTCAAAATGGACTAACATCTTAAATTAGGACCTAAGACCATGAAATTCCTTTAAGAAAATACAAGGAAAAATCTTTTTGACATTGGCTATGGCAATGATTTCTTGGGAAGAACACCAAAATCACAGATAGCAAAAGCAAAAATAGACTAGTGGGATTATATGAAACTGAAAATTTTCACCTCAGTGAGGGAAACAATAAAGAAAATGAAAGGCAACATACAGAATGGAACAAGGTATTTGCAAACCATACATTTTATAGAGGATTGGTGTTCAAAAAGCATAAGGACCTTCTACAACTCAATAGCAAGAAACAAATAATCTGAATTTTTAAATGTACAAAAGAACTAAATAGACATTTCTCTAAGAAAGCATACAAATGGCCAAAAAGTACTTGAAAAAGTGCTCAATATCACTTTCCATCAGCTAAATGAAAGCCAAAACCAAAATAAGATATCACCCTTCACCTGTTGGAATGGCTATTACTTAAGAAAAAGAAAAAAAGTTAAGTGTTGAGAGATACATAGAAAAGAGAACCCTTGGACACTGTTAGTGAAAATTTAATTTGGAGCAGTCACTACAAAAACAGCACGGAGATTTCTCAAAAATTACAAGTAGAACAAATAGAACTAACCTGTGGTTGAGCAATCCAGTTCTGAGTATTAAATACCCAATGGAACAGATATAAGGCTTTCAAAGATATCTATACGCCCAAGTTCATTGCAGCATTATTCTCATTCAGCATTATTCTTGGCATTGTTATTATTTCCAAGATGTGGAAGAAACTTAAATATTCATGGTTGGATGAATAAATAAAGAAAAAGTGATATATGCATACAGTTTTATATTATTCAGCCTTTAAAAAGAAGGAAATCCTGTCATTTATGAAAACATGGATAAATCCAGAGGACATTACGCTAAGTGATATAAGCCCAAAACAAAACGCCAAATATTACATGATACCACTAATATAAGGATCAGAAATAGACTCATAGAGGCAGAGAGCATAGTGGTAGTTTTCGAAGGCTGAAGGTAAGGCAGAAGAGGGAGTAATATTCAAAATGTAGAAAAATTTAGTTACAAAAAATAAATAAGTCCTAGGGATCTGTTATACAGCATAACCCCATAAAAGGAGACCAATTCTTTCCAAGTTTAGGAGAGATTTAAATCAATTATAACCAAAATAATGGTAAGATTTTTGTATACATACAGGAGCTTATCTTAAAATTAATATGGCAGGGTACACACTCCAGCTAATCCAATATTAACAAAGTATAATAAAGTGGGTCAAATCACTCTTTCTGATTTTAAGGCCTATTATATAGTTACACTGATAAGGACAATGTTGTATTAGTGGAGGAATAGACACCTGAATCAATAGAACACAGAAAAATCTAAAAATAGGCACATACAAATACAGCAAATTGATTTTTTTATGAAAGTCCAAAAGCAATTCAATGGATGATGACTGAGAAGTTTATTTAAATCCAGAGATACTGATTTTTTCTTAATTAGCACTTAATTAGTAAAGAAAATATCCTACAGAAGAATGGATAAATAAAATGAGGTATATATATATATATACAAAAAATATTTCTCAGCTTTAGAAAGGAATGAAGTTGTGACATTTTCAAACACGTGGATGGACCTAGAAAGCGTGATACAGAGTGAAGTAAGTCATAAAGAGAAAAACAAATATTGTATATTAATGCATTTCTGTGGCATCTAGAAAAATGGTATAGATGATCTTATTTGAAAGGCGGAAATAGAGACACAGATGTAGAGATCAAAAGTATGGATACCAAGGGGAAAGGGTGTGGTGGGATGAATTGGGAAATTGGGATTGACATGTATATACTATTGATACTATGCTGAAAGATCTCCTGGAATAAGATATGGCAACCCACTCCAGTATTCTTGCCTGGAAAATTCCGGGTACAGAGGAGCCTAGCAGGCAACTGGGTCGCAAAAAGTTAGACATGACTGAGCGACTGAGCATGCACACATAACACACATAAAACAGATAGCTATTGAGAGCGTACTGTACAGCACAGGAATATGCAATGCTCTGTTGTGACCTAAACAGGAAGGCTTTTTTTTTTTTAATGTGGATATAGGTGTCAGTTCAGTTCAGTTGCTCGGTCTTGTCTGACTCTTTGCAACCCCATGAATCGCAGCACGCCAGGCCTCCCTGTCCATCACCAACTCCCCGAGTTCACTTAGATTCACGTTCATCAAGTCCATGATGCCATCCAGCTATCTCATCCTCTGTCATCCCCTTCTCCTCCTGCACCCAATCCCTCCCAGCATCAGAGTCTTTTCCAATGAGTCAGCTCTTCACATGAGATGGCCAAAGTACTGGACTTTCAGCTTCAGCATCATTCCTTCCAAAGAAATCCCAGGGCTGATCTCCAGAATGGACTGGTTGAATCTCCTTGCAGTCCAAGGGACTCTCAAGAGTCTTCTCCAACACCACAGTTCAAAAGCATCAATTCTTCAGCGCTCTGCTTTCTTCACAGTCCAACTCTCACATCCATACGTGACCACTGGAAAAACCATAGCCTTGACTAGATGGACCTTTGTTGGCAAAGTAATGTCTCTGCTTTTGAATATGCTATCTAGGTTGGTCATATGTATGGTTGATTAACTTTGCTATGCAGAAGAAACTAACACAACATTGTAAACCAACTATACTCCAATAAAAATTAATTTTAAAATGTCTGACCATGCATCTCCGAGATTCATGTACTCATTTCATTGTTTATACATATGTGTTCTCATATACTTATTATGACAAACATATACAAGTCACATTCAATTTTAAAGTATAAAATATAGATAAATGTAATGAGGGATTTAAAAAATTATATCTGCACCACAATGGATCATCTTGTATACACACTTAGGAGGCAAACATTTACAATTTGATGATAACCTTTGTAAATGAAGAGAAAGTTTTTTAAAGGATTTTTTTTTCCTTTTGCTTTGGTATCACTTTGGGGTTCACTTTTTTTGGCCCTTAAATCACACCCTGAAATATTACAAAGGACTAAATAACATAGGTGATAGTCTCACAGTGTTAGTCAGAACATATCATGATTCTCTAGAGAATTGTCTCTGTATTATTAATAGTGGAAACTTCACCAGTTTCTAGAGGCAAGAGAAATGTGAGGAATCTTGGGGGTTTTCATTATTTTTAAAATGTGTGTGATTACAGTAGGGCTGAGTGCAGAAAACTAAAATGTAGTTTTTTAATTCTCTTAACCAATCTCCCCTTATACTATCATCATTATATCTCTCTGCAAAATATTTAGTGATTGAGAACTGTAAGTTGTTTATGGAATACATACATGTATATTTAAATATTCAGTACTACTGAAAGATGATGAGGACCTACTGAACTAAATATGCTTATCATAAAATATTTATGTCTTCTGTTTATTTTTTTCTATGGCTTATGGAACAGTTCAGGACAAATAAATCCATGAGGGTTCATTAAGACAGGACAGTGCTGCATTATATTTCTTCTTATGGGACCAACAGATTTACTTTAGTAAGCAAATATTAGAAATAATGTTTTGTACATAGGACACAATAGTCAATAACAAATATTCTAAAAGCTTAATGAAAAACTCTCTGAAGAGGACTTCCAACAAATATGGTGAAATTTTTAGAACAAGTACACATTCACAAATAACTCCCTTTAAAAATAATTTAACATCAACAAAAAGGTTCAAATAAAGATTAAAAAAATACTATTTACTCCAAAACCAGAGAGGTCAACCTCCTGCCAAAGGTTCTGGTGAAAACTTATCTGATGCAAAACAGTTCTGGGCCAACATAAGAAAGGATGCTGGTAACTCATGTATATTACAGTTATATTAGGTGTAAGTGAGAAACTACTACTGGGATGAGGATGTCTAGGTTCTGATATATAAAGGCTAAAAATAAAAGGAGGTTGCTTGGTGGTAAAATGAAAAATATATACTTTCTCAAGTCATCAGTATAGGCAGGGCTAGAACAGTCATCATCTAACCTGGCCTTTTCATAAGAAAAAAGAAGAGCTAGGAAAAAACTATATGGAGATAAATAATATTCGGGCTACTCTATAAACTGCTTTAGCAATTATGTGGCATCTAACATAAATTTTCAGCAAGATAAATGATCTACTCAAAATAGAAAGAAGAAGCTGAATTCTAAGAAAACTTACCATCAATGGAAAAAAACGTTGTTGTTTAGTTGCTAAGTAATGCCCAACTCTTTTGCGACCCAATGGATCATAGACCATCATGTGATTTCCCAGGAAAGAAAACAGGAATGGATTTCCATTCCCTTCTCCAGGGGATCTTCCCCACCCAGAGATCGAATCTGCATCTGCTGCATTGGCATGTGGATTCTTTACCACTGAGCCACTAGCCCAGGTCAAAACATATTCTTAGTCTAATGAAAAATATCTGACTGGGAAAAAAAAAGATAACTTGGACTGCATTGCTCAGAGTCTCAGCTCTTTGGGCCCCATTCAGCAACCATGGTCCTAAACACTGAATCTGTAACATTAGTTTCTAGCATCATCAGGAAAACCTTCCCTAATGCTAGTTAAATATACATCAACCCGAAAGTCACACTTACATTCCCACATGTCATTTTCTCCATAAAAATGAGAAAATGTTTAACAGTATCCTATATATGTCTTTGTAGCTCTCCTAGAGAGCTGGCTGGTTGTCTTATTAACCTTTACACGTCCAGGGCCAAAAATAGTGCTTGACACAGAGCATAGACTCCATAAATATATATGCATTGACTGCACAGATGAACATAAAGAAAGTCGAGGAGGACATTCTACTTATAGCAGTCTGTGACATATGGACTTAAATAGAACTTACCCTACTTAAAACATAAGTAAACAGAGGAAATAGGACTGTGGCAAACTTTGACAAAAGATAAAACAGGGAAACATGTATACAATTAAACACATGGAGGGAAACATAACTCTTATGATATAAAAGTTATGACAACAAATTAAATGAAAGAGATAATAACAGAATAGGGAAATAAATTAAAAAGAAAAGTAAATATGGAGTAAAACTTACAAAGAAGCCCAGAAAAGAAAGAATTCAGTGTACTTTTCAGAAGATCAAATCGATGGCATGGGGCAGAGATTTCAGAAAATTACACATAATACACAGAAAAGCAGTTGTAAAAAATGTAATTTTTGTTGTTCAGTTGTGTAGTTGTGTTCAATTCTTTGCAGCCCCATGGACTGCAGCATGTCAGGCTTCTCTGTCTTCCATTGTCTCTTGGAGTTTGCTCAGATTAATGTTCACTGAGTTAGTGTTGCTATATAACTATCTCATCCTCTGCTGCCCTCTTCTCTTTTTGCCTTCAATCTTTCCCAACATCAAGCTCTTTTCCAATGAGCTGGCTCTTCAAATCAGGTTGCCAGAATATTGGAGTCTCAGCTTCAGCACTGGTCCTTCCAATGAATATTCAAAAAGGTAATAAAAAGGAGAAAAAAATTATCCAACACAAGGATTATTGTTATGCCTAGCGAGGAAGGCTGAACTAGTAAACAAGAAAAAAGTTCAAATATAATTTTTAAAAAATTATCTTGAAATAAAATAAATCTGCATCTCCCAAGTATTCACTGAGGTCTGCTTGTTAGAAAAATACAAACAAGCAAGCCAACAAAAAGCAAGGATTGACAATCATAAATTCTATTTGTCACAAATTTTATACTTAGCTTACTTAAGAAGTTTTCAGCTAAAAGAATTACTCCTATAAAGGAAAACAAACAAATATGTTTATCTCCCAATTCTCTTTGGCAACTAAGCTGTTGACAGTGGGGCAGTGTCCAAAGCTGAGGGATGAGTACAGATCAAAACTGCAGATTATCATTCATACGTGTTAACAATAAAAAGACATTTTCAAGAACATCACCCATGTATCATTTTAAATTTTTTGTTTGAAGTTATCAAGTCAATAAAAGATTAATCAAAGAATTTTCATAGCAAAATTATGAAAATAAATGATTGATAAAATATTAATTTAAGAAATGTTACATATATTTTAACCATAAAGTATTTACTTATGCATAATTACATTTCAATTCAGAGGTAAATACAAATGTGTGTGTGTGTGCATGTGTGTCTGTGTTCAGTCACTCAGTCATGTCCAATTTGTTGTGACTGCATGGACTGTAGCCCACCAGGCCCCTCTGTCCATGAAATTTTTCAGGCAAGAATTCTAAAGTGGATTGCCATTTTTTACTCCAGGGGATCTTCCCTACCGAAGGATTTAACCTGCATCTCTTTTCTGCATTGGCAGGGCAATGCTTCACCACTGCACCACATGGAAAGCCCTAAGTATGAGTAGCTATCAGAGTTGTGGCTGTAAAATAGAATGTAAATGTAATTTACCTTTCTTCTTAAATCAGATAGAGGAGTTTCTGTTATAGAAGTGAAAATTTTTCTGTAAGCATGCATAATCCTGATGTCAGGGACTAGCAGTCTTACCTACTGATTTCCACTGATCACCACGTATATGGTTACACCTAGTCTTGGATCTCACTCTGCACTAGCATCAGCTGCTGTTATCTGGTGTCACTTGAGCTCTTGTTCCACGTTCCACGTTGCTCTGCCTTTGCCCTCTCAATATTTTTACATTTCCAGTATTGCTGATGGTAAAGGGGGTAAGGGTGAGAGTTCTAAAGTTTTAGATATTTGCCTTCACCTATTAGCCATTGTCTTCAGATTATTGATCTAGACAATTTCTCCCCATTAGTGGGTATCTAAAAGAAGTTGGAGGCTCTCTGGATTTGGAAGTATGAAGCCAAATCTCTGGTATACTGTATAAGTACATTTTGGGAGGTCTCTGAGAGAAAGTTATCTTTCTTAAATACACATGTGCCCACATACACATATGCATACACATCAGAGTTTTTGATCTGCAGAAGGTAATGTAGAAATAGCAACTTCTTAGGAATTTGCCAGCTAAAGAGCACCAGGTTTCTCACCTCTGAGCTTCCTCTTTCTATGGTTCTGCTTTAGTGGTAAAGAATCCAACTGCCATTGCAGGAGACGCAGACATGCAGGTTCAATCCCTGGATCAGGAAGATTCTGTGGAATAGGAAATGGCAACACACTCCAGTATTCTTGCCTGGAAAATCCCATGGACAGAGCAGCCTGGCAAGCCACAGTCCATGGGACCACAAAGAGTCAGACAGGACTACATGCACACAATCATGATTCAGGTCTCCGTGTTTTTCTCTTTAGTAATAAATCAGTTTATGAAAACAAGGACAACTTTTCCTTTTAAATAAAGTCAAATTTGTTTGGCTTTCAAACCACTGTCCCAATCTTGGAACTTAAATCTTTCTTTTGAAACTCAAAACTGAGCAATGAATTTTTTTTGTTCTAGTCAGTACCTGCCTTTGCTCCAATTTCCAATATTTCTCCTTTTCCAGTTATACCTTGGAAATACTCATAAATATGACTTCTTTTGTTTATTAACATTTTTGTTGAGTTTGGTGTCTCTTTCATGGTGTCAGTTTTCTTGAACAGTCAACAATTCTTGTTTATCTTCTCATATTTGTCTTGATATCCTCTTTGCCTGTGATGCTTGTTATGGAACACTGGCAGGGGTGGCCTTATCTGGAGTTTAGGTGCCAAATCAGTTGGGTTTGACAAACCAGTTGGATGTCAAACTCCAGTTTCAGTTATTTGCTAATGTAGGTACACTGTTTACCAGATTTCAATGTACACTTTTACTCCTTTAAAAGTGAAATGAAATGCTAGTCACCCAGTTATGTCTAACTCTTGGTGACCCCATGAACTGTAGTCTGCCAGTCTCCTCTGTCCATGAGATTCTTCAGGCAAGAATACTGGAGTGGGTAGCCATGTCTTCTCCAGGGGATCTTTCCAACCTAATGACCAGAACCCAGGTCTCCTGCATTGCAGGCAGATTCTTTACCATCTGAGCCACACTTCTTTAGAACTGTGGACAAATACTCCAACTACTCACTATTCAGTCAACTGTAAGAAACACAAGGGACAATCCCTCAGCTGCTCCACATACAGCTCACCAGGAAATGACCCTAACATTCTCCTTCCCTCCACTTCTGCCTTTGTTCTCCAAGCTCAACTTCTCAAAATCACCCCCATCACCTGAGGATCCTTTCCCTGATATTCCCTAATTTCTATCTCAGCAGTTCATCAAGATTTCTGCTGTAGTATCTTTGCTGATTGCTTATCAGCAGAGTAAAGGATTATAGATAAAAAAAAAAGATAAGGGTTTAGGTAGTTCTGGGAGAGGTAGAATTTCAATAGAGAGCTGAGCAAAATGAGTCATATTATTTTATATAATATTATATAACATAATAGATCTGTGAGACTAGTATCCCAGGCAGTGGGAATAGCAAGTTTGAAGACCCTAAGAGAAAATTACTTTTACCTTGTTCAAGGAATTCAGTGGTACTGGAGAACAGCATGCTGGTGGAACTGAGAGAAGGAAAACCATCACTGGGCCATGGTAAAAACAATAAACACACATCGAAAAGCAATCCAAGATAGAATAAGATGAACACACAAGAAGAGTCCTATCGGAATGGGAGATACTAAATCTCACCTGGTAAATCAGGCAAGATTCGGTGAAACACTTTACAGGAAGGGGCTTATTTCTTGTTTATGAAGCAATGTGAGCTTATTTGTTCACCCTTCTACTTGACTTCAACAAACGAGCCATCACTGGTGAAGCTCTGCTCTTGTCTGAGTAGTATAAGATGTCTCACCACTTTGTTAATATAGCAGCTAGCAGAAGAAAAGGAAGGTAAAGGGCATTATCTCTTCTTAATAAGGATGAGCCTTGAAAATCACACTCATCTCTTACGCTTCATTCCATACACACACATCTCTTACACTTCATTCCATTTTAGTCATGTGGGCTGCTGCTGCTGCTGCTGCTAAGTCGCTTCAGTTGTGTCTGACACTGTGCAACCCCATAGACAGCAGCCCACCAGGCTCCTCTGTCCCTGGGATTCTCCAGGCAAGAACACTGAAGTGGGTTGCGATTTCCTTCTCCAATGCATGAAAGTGAAAAGTGAAAGGGAAGTCATCATGTGGGCTATTTAGCTGCAAATCAAATTTTGGAAGTGTAATCTTTATTGTGAGTTGCATTTTACCTTGCTAAAATGTATTTCTCTGGAGCAGGGAAAATTCACTCTTAGGGAAAATGAGAAATGTATACCATGTTTTCTAAAAAGAAAATATTTATAATTTTAATAACAAAAATCTATCAACTATAGCACAGTTAAAGCTCTATTGATATATAGATTTCAATTCTAATAACCATCTAAACAAACATATTCATTTTTGAGTGGTGCTAATTCCACCTTTCATTATATTTAATTTAGGTATTATGTGGAACACTCTTTGACTTGTTCAGTTACTTGACTAATAGATTGTAGCCTAAATTAAGTAGATACTCTGCATCTAAACACAAATACTTTATAGGCTACCTGTCAGATTCCAAATTGTATTAAATAAAATTTTTATTACTTTAGTCTATATCACCTTCATGGATTTTTATATTCCCATTTATAAGGGTCTATGCTGTTTCAGATTTGATGGATATGCATAGAATATGAAGCAATCTATATTTATGTTCCTTGCAAAGGCCAGAAGCTGACTAAACACATCTAGAAATTGCTCTTGTCAAAAGGTAGTTGTACACGTCATGAATACATTATTGCTGCTGCAGCATCTGCAATGCATTTGGCACAAACTGCTGCAGACTTTCAGCAGACTGCAGCAAACTGTAAATATACGCTGCTCCTCAATCCAAGAGGGAACTATTACATATTTTTTCATTAAAGTATGGTCCTCAAATTAGTGTGTAATGTACTGCAATAAAAACACAAAAACCAAGTACTATTTATTACAACTGTGGTGACTTTTTGAACTAATGGGGCATTAATTTCAATCCTGCTGCTGCTGCTAAGTCGCTTCAGTCGTGTCCGACTCTGTGCGGCCCCATAGACTGCAACCCACCAGGCTCCCCCGTCCCTGGGATTCTCCAGGCAACAACACTGGAGTGGGGTGCCATTTCCTTCTCCAATGCGTGAAAGTGAAGCCGTTCAGTCATGTCCCACTCTTAGCGACATCATGAACTGCAGCCTACCAGGCTCCTCCATTCATGAGATTTTCCAGGCAAGAGTACTGGAGTGGGGTGTCATTGCCTTCTCCAATTAATTTCGATAAATCTATACAAATGCTGTTCTGCAAAATATTTTATCCTGTATTATAAATGACACCAAAATATTGATTTTGAATGAAACTTCAATGTCATTCTTGACTTAATAAAATAGTAGTTCTGTGACTAGAATATCATCTACAAACACTATAAATGCATATGGAAGAAATAATTTCTAGTGTGCAAAATGGCTAATATACTGTTGTATTACTTGCATTGTCTGTATAATAATGAATAGTCATAGATCATTGCCTTCTTCAATTAATTTCGATAAATCTATACAAATGCTGTTCTGCAAAATATTTTATCCTGTATTATAAATGACACCAAAATATTGATTTTGAATGAAACTTCAATGTCATTCTTGACTTAATAAAATAGTAGTTCTGTGACTAGAATATCATCTACAAACACTATAAATGCATATGGAAGAAATAATTTCTAGTGTGCAAAATGGCTAATATACTGTTGTATTACTTGCATTGTCTGTATAATAATGAATAGTCATAGTTAAACAACAGAATTAAAGAAGCAAACATTTTAACTATCAGGCAAGTTTTCATTATTTTTTTAAAATAGTAACCTTAAATAATGTATGAAAATGTGAAAAGTGAAAGTGTTAGTCACTGTCGTGTCTGACTCTTGGCAACCCTGTGGACTGTAGTCCACCAGGCTCCTCTGTCCATGGCATTCTCCAGGCAAGAACACTGGAGTGGGTTGCCATTCCCTTCTCCAGGGATCGCCCCAACCCAGGGATCTAACAGGTCTCCTGCATTGCAGGCAAATTCTTTACCATCTGAACCACAAGGGAAGCCCCAAAGTATAGTAGTCAAAAAATAATCATAATGAAAAATACTTCTAATTTATATCTCCTGAT
>SJYC01059621.1:0-11822 GCA_006408675.1 Madoqua kirkii
TTACCATATGAAGTTAAAGTGTTTATATTATATGGTCCAAGGCATCTGAATTTTTACACTAAAACATTTATAATTATAATATATATGTATGTATGCATATGTCCTCACACATGCACACGATTTTAGATAATGTTTTAATTAAATGAATAAGCTTTCCTATCTGAGACAAATAACTGCAGGCTAAATTTCCATAGGCAAGTTTGGAGTAAATCTTTTAAAAACATAGTTTTACTAGTGTTCTAAAAAGAAATATGAGAGCTATGTTGTTTTAAATCTCAATTATTTTGCCCTTCTTTCAGTCAAGTCAATTTAAAAGAAAAAGTAACCTTAACTTTTTGACATAGAACATAAAATTATCACACATTAATCTTCCATTTTCACCTGCGTAATTCTTGTGGAAATAGTTGTTTGTCATATATTCACCTTGACCCAAGGGCTTTAGTCACATTTTAGATTTCAGGGAAGGCAAAACAGACACAGCACACAAAATACTGACAGGAATTCTGACATATCTGTATGACTTTTGATATTTTATAATACTCATTGAGGGTAAGGATTTAAAC
The DNA here is from genome assembly GCA_006408675.1 of Madoqua kirkii. Lineage (NCBI taxonomy): Eukaryota > Metazoa > Chordata > Mammalia > Artiodactyla > Bovidae > Madoqua > Madoqua kirkii. The sequence goes on from SJYC01059621.1 coordinate 564, forward strand.
TTTCATTACATAGAATGGCAGTCACATGGCCTGGACAGTTTCACCTACATGTATAAGCAACCTTACTAAGGAAAGAACTTTGTATTTAGAGTTAATGTCTTAGATAAACATCCTGATTGTATCTGTTGCCTGTGGGTAATTTGTTTAATCTCATCTTTCGTTTTCTTTTTTGTAAAAGAGAATGAGGATGCTGCTTACAAAATGATAAGGATGATGTTACAAAGTCTCTAATAAGCTAAACTTGTATGATCTTCTCAGTAAATAAATTCAGTAAATGATTACAGATCTCTTTCTTAAGCTCTAGATCTGTATCTCACCCAGGTGCACAATAATAAAACCAAAAACTGGTGGTAGTGAGCACACATATCCTGTATCGACTGCTCCAGTCATTCATGATGGAGAATAGTATGGAAGTTCCTTGAAAACTTAAAAATGGAACTAGTGTAGAATCTGTCAATTCTATCTCTAACTTATATGCAAAGACAATGGAAACGGGTACTAAAGAGACATATGCAGTCCCATGTTCATTGCAGCATTATTCACAATAGCCAAGGTACAGAAGCATCCTAAATATCCACTGATAGAAGAATGGATGAGGGCTTCATGGTGGCACTAGTGGTAAAGAACACACCTGCCAATGCAGGAGACACAAAAGACAAGGGTACAATCCCTGGGTCAAGAAGATCCCCTGGGGTAGGAAATGGTAATTCTATCTCTAACTTATATGCAAAGACAATGGAAACGGGTTACTAAAGAGACATATGCAGTCCCATGTTCATTGCAGCATTATTCACAATAGCCAAGGTACAGAAGCATCCTAAATATCCACTGATAGAAGAATGGATGAGGGCTTCATGGTGGCACTAGTGGTAAAGAACACACCTGCCAATGCAGGAGACACAAAAGACAAGGGTACAATCCCTGGGTCAAGAAGATCCCCTGGGGTAGGAAATGGCAACCCACTCCAGTATTCTTGCCTGGAAAATTCTGTGGGCAGAAGAACCTGGCAGGCTATACATAGGGACACAAAGAGTTGAACATGACTGAGCACACACACACACACACACACACACACACACACACACACGAATGGATAAAGAAGCCATGTATGTACACAACGTAATATTATTCAGCCACAAGGAAGAAGAGAATTCACCATTTGCCCACAATACCGAAAAACTTTGAGACATTAAGAAAAGTGAGATAAGTCAGACAGATAAAGATAAATGTTGTATAATAGCTCTTATACATGGAATCTAAAAAGAAACACCTGAAATTATAAAAACAGAGAGTAAAATGATGGCTACCAGGAGATGATGATGGGGGCATGTGAGAGATGTTGTTTTAGATATATATTTGTGATTAGTAGATAAATAAATCCTGGAGATCTAATACACAGTACAGTGATTATAGATAATAATACTTTATTGTAAACATTGATTGCTAAAATAATAAATTTTATTGTTCCCAACTCTAGAAGAAATGAAAACTGTCTGACATGATAGCTAAGGCTATTATGGCAGTCCTACTGTAAAATAAATGTATAAAATCAATATGTTGTATACCTTCAACTTAATAGAATGTGGTTATGTCAAACATAATTCAGTAAAAAGTAAAATTAAAAAATGAACCACTTTTGGGAGCTCCCACAGGGAAATGGTTAAAGTCATACCTTCCCTACTCAAAACAAAAAGTACAAACAGAACAAACACATGAACAAAACCTGGAAAACCACTACCCTGTAAGGTATTAACTCATGATGAGATAGAGTTAGTAGAAAATATAAACAAAAAAAAAAATTAAGAACTTGAAATAAAGAAACTTGCGAAAGAAAATGTGTGTTTAAAAATAACAACAGCGATTAAAATTTACTTTGTATTTACTATGTTCCCTGTTCTTCTTGCTTTACATACATTGTTATTTAATTTTTTTTAATTCCACATATAACATAAAAAAAGCTTAAAAAAAAAGACAGCTTGTCTAGAAAGAATGATATTCAGGCAGACAGCAATAATAGAACAGTCATGGAGATAGAAAAATATTGGAATATGTTCTTCAAAATGCTATAGAAAAATAACCTCAATCTAAAATTTTATTATCAATAAATTGTGACACAATAAAATGTGGAAAACTCTAAAAGAGATGGGAATACCAGACCATCTGACTTGCCTCTTGAGACACCTGCATGCAGATCAGGAAGCAACAGTTAGAACTGGGCATGGAACAACAGACTGGTTCCAAGTAGGAAAAGGAGTACGTCCAGATTGTATATTGTCACCCTGCTTATTTAACTTATATGCAGAGTACATCCTGAGAAAAGCTGGGCTGGAGGAAGAACAAGCTGAAATCAAGATTCCTGGGAGAAATATCAATAACCTCAGATATGCAGATGACTCCACCCTTATGGCAGAAAGTGAAGAAGAACTAAAGAGCTTCTTGATGAAAGTGAAAGAGGTGAGTGAAAAAGTTGCCTTAAAGCAAAACATTCAGAAAACTAGGATGATGGCATCCGGTCCCATCACTTCATGGCAAATAGGTGGGGAAACAGTAGAAACAGTGGTTGACTTTATCTTTCTGGGCTCCAAAATCACTGCAGATGGTGACTGCAGCCATGAAATTAGAAGACGCTTAATCCTTGGAAGTAAAGTTATGACCAACCTAGACAGTATATTAAAAGGCAGAGACATTACTTTGTCAACAAAAGTCTGTCTAGTCAAGGCTACGGATTTTCCAGTGGTCATGTATGGATATGAGAGTTGGACGATAAAGAAAGCTGAGCACTGAAGAACTGATGCTTTTGAACCGTAGTGTTGGAAAAGACTCTTGAGAGCCCTTGGACTGCAAGGAGATCCAACCAGTCCATCCTAAAGGAGATCAGTCCTGGGTGTTCAGTGGAAGGACTGATGTTGAAGCTGAAACTCCAATACTTTGGCTACCTCATGCGAAGAGTTGACTCATTTGAGAAGACCCTGATGCTGGGAAAGATTGAGGATAGGAAGAGAAGAGGACGACAGAGGATGAGATGTTTGGATGGCATCACCGACTCGATGGACATGGGTTTCAGTGGACTCCGGGAGTTGGTGATGGACAGGGAGTACTGGCGTGCTGTGGTTCATGGGGTCACAGAGAGTCAGACATGACTGAGTGACTGAACTGAATTGAACAGGAGTGAAATCAAACATATTTTACACAATGCCTAAGAAAGTTTGTAATTCATAGTCCATTTAGGAATGAAGGTATGTGCTGTGCTCAGTCATGTTCAACTCTTTATGACCTCATGCACTATAGTCTGCCAGGCTTCTCTGACCATGGAATTTTCCAGGCAACAATACTTGACTGGTTTGCCATTGCCTTCTCCAGGGGGTCTTTCCAATCCAGGAATTGAGCCTGAAGCTCCAGTGTCTCCTACATTGGCAGGCAGATTCTTTACAACTAGTGCCACTTGGAGAGCACAGACTGTTTGAAATAACCACTAAGGCCAACATATTGCTGTGGAGATTTTTAAATAGAGAAGGCAAGATTATAAGAAATATGATTAGCATAGTAAATGATATTGGCAAACCTAAATAAGTATCAATTGTATAAAACAATTATGATAATGACTTCAGTTCAGTTCAGTTCAAAGGCTCAGTCGTGTGTGACTTTGTGCGACCCCATGAACCACAGCACACCAGGCGTCCGTGTCCATCACCAACTTCTCGAGTCCATTCAAACTCATGTCCTTTGAGTCAGTGATGCCGTCAAACCATGTCATCCTCTGTCGTCTCCTTCTCCTGCTGCCCTCAATCTTTCCCAGCATCAGGGTCTTCTCAAATGAGTCAGCTCTTCACATAAGGTGACCAAAGTATTGGAGTTTCAGCTTCAACATCAGTCCGTCCAATGAATATGTGGGACTGATCTATTTTAGGATGAGCTGGTTTGATCTCCTTGTAGTTCCAGGGCTCTCAAGAGTCTTCTCCAACACCACAGTTCAAAAGCATCAATTCTTCAGTGCTCAGCTTTCTTTATAGTCCAATTCTCATATCCATACATGACCACTGGAAAAACCATAGCCTTGACTAAATGGACCTTTGTTGACAAAGTAATGTCTCTGCTTTTTAATACACTGTCTAGGTTGGTTATAACTTTTCTTCTAAAGAGTAAGTGTCTTTTCATTTCATGGCTGCAATCACTGTCTGCAGTGATTTTGAAGCCCTGAAAAATAAAGTCTGACACTGTTTCCACTGTTTCCCCATCTATTTGCCATGAAGTCATGGGATCAGGTGCCATGATCTTAGTTTTCTGAATATTGAGCTTTAAGCCAACTTTTTCACCCTCCTCTTTCACTTTCATCAAGAGCCTCTTTAGTTCTTCTTCACTTTCTGCCATAAGGGTGGTGTCACCTGCATATGTGAGGTTATTGATATTTCTCCTGACAATCTTGATCAGCTTGTGCTTCCTCCAGCCCCACATTTCTTATGATGTATTCTGCATATAAGTTGAATAAGCAGGGTGACAATAGACAGTCTTGATGTACTCCTTATCCAATTTGGAACCAATCTGCTGTTCCTGGTCCAGTTCTAACTGTTGCTTCCTGATCTACATACAGGTTTCTCAAGAGGTGGGTCAGGTGGTCTGGCATTCCCATCTCTTTCAGAATTTTCCACAGTATTGTGATCCACACAGTCAAAGGCTTTGGCATAGTCAATAAAGCAGAAATAGATGTTTCTCTGGAACTCTTACTTTTTTGATGTGCCAGTGGATGTTGGCAATTTGATCTCTGGTTCCTCTGCCTTTTGTAAAACCAGTTTGAACATCAGGGAGTTCACGGTTCATGTATTGCTAAAGCCTGGCTTGGAGAATTCTGAGCATTAAAGTAGCATGTGAGATGAGTGCAATTGTGCGGTACTTTGAGCATCCTTTGGCATTACCTTTCTGTGGAATTGGAATGAAAACTGACCTTCTCCAGTCCTGTGGACACTGTTGAGTTTTCCAAATTTGCTGGACTATTGAGTGCAGCACTTTCACAGCATCATCTTTCAGGATTTGAAACAGCTCAACTGGAATTCCATCACCTCCACTAGCTTTGTTCATAGTGATGCTTCCTAAGGCCCACTTGACTTCACATTTCAGGATGTTTGGCTCTAGGTGAGTGGTCACAGCACCATGATTATTTTTGTACAGTTCTTCTGTGTATTCTTGTCATCTCTTCTTAATATCTTCTGCCTCTATTAGATCCCTATCATTTCTGTCCTTTAATGCTGAAGAAGCTGAAGTTGAACGGTTCCATGAAGACCTACAAGACCTTCTAGAACTAACACCCAAAAAAAGTCCTTTTCATTTTAAGGGACTGGAATGGAAAAGTAGGAAGTCAAGAAACATCTGGAGTAACAGGCAAATTTGCTCTTGGAGTACGGAATGAAGCAGGGAGAAGGCTGATAGAGTTTTGCCAAGACAATGCACTGGTCATAGCAAACACCCTCGTCTAACAACACAAAAGAAGACTACACATGGACTTCACCAGACAGTCAACACCAAAATTAGAGGCATTATATTCTTTGCAGCTAAAGATGGAGAAGCTCTATGCAGTCAGCTAAAACAAGACGAGGAGTTGACTGTGCCTCAGATCATGAACACCTTATTGCCTAATTCAGACTTAAATTGAAGAAAGTAGGGGAAACCAGAAGACCATTCAAGCATAACCTAAATAAAATCTGTTATGATCATACAGTGAAAGTGAGAAATAGATTTAAGGGACTAGATCTGATGACAAAGTGCTTGATGAACTATGGATAGAGGTTCATGACATTGTACAGGAGACAGGTATCAGACCATCCCCATGGAAAAGAAATGCAAAAAAAAAACAAACAAAATGGCTATCTGAGGAGGCCTTAAAAAAGCTTTGAAAAGAAGAGAAGCAGAAATAAGGGGAGGAAAGGAAAGATATTCCCATTTGAATGCAGAGTTCCAAAGAATTGCAAGGAGCGATAATAAAGCCTTCTTCAGTGATCAGTGCAAAGAAATAGAGGGAAACAACAGAATGGGAAAGACTAGAGATATCTTCAAGAAAATTAGAGATACCAAGGGAACATTTCATGCAAAGATAGGATTGATAAAGGACAGAAATTATATGGACCTACAGAAGTAGAAGGTGTTAAGAGATGGCAAGAATACATGGGAGAACTGTACAAAAAAGAGCTTCACAACCCAGATAATCACGATGGTGTGATCATTCAACTAGAGCCAGACATCCTGGAATGTGAAGTCAAGTGGGCCTAAGAAAGCATCACTACAAACAAAGCTAGTGGAGGTGATGGAATTCCAGTTGAGCTATTTCAAATCCTGAAAGATGATGTTGTGAAAGTGTCGCTGTGAAAGTGCTGCACTCAATAGGCCAGCAAATTTGGAAAACACAGCTGTGGCCACAGGACTGGAAAAGGTCAGTTTTCATTCCAATCACAAAAAAAGGCAATGCCAAAGAATGTTTAGACTACTGCACAATTGCACTCATCTCACATGCTAGTAAAGGAATGCTCAAAATTCTCCAAGACAGGCTCCAGCAATATACGAACCATGAAATTCCAGATATTCAAGCTGGTTTTAGAAAAGGCAGAGGAACCAGGGATAAAATTTTACATGGAAGAACTGTACAAAAAAGAGCTTCACAACCCAGATAATCACGATGGTGTGATCATTCAACTAGAGCCAGACATCCTGGAATGTGAAGTCAAGTGGGCCTAAGAAAGCATCACTACAAACAAAGCTAGTGGAGGTGATGGAATTCCAGTTGAGCTATTTCAAATCCTGAAAGATGATGTTGTGAAAGTGTCGCTGTGAAAGTGCTGCACTCAATAGGCCAGCAAATTTGGAAAACACAGCTGTGGCCACAGGACTGGAAAAGGTCAGTTTTCATTCCAATCACAAAAAAAGGCAATGCCAAAGAATGTTTAGACTACTGCACAATTGCACTCATCTCACATGCTAGTAAAGGAATGCTCAAAATTCTCCAAGACAGGCTCCAGCAATATACGAACCATGAAATTCCAGATATTCAAGCTGGTTTTAGAAAAGGCAGAGGAACCAGGGATAAAATTGCCAACATCTGCTGGATCATGGAAAAAGCAAGAGAGTTCCAGAAAAACATCTATTTCTGCTTTATTGACTATGCCAAAGCCTTTGACTGTGTGGATCACAATAAACTGTTGAAAATTCTTTAAGAGATGGGAATACCAGACCACCTGATCTGCCTCTTGAGAAACCTCTATGCAGATCAGGAAGCAACAGTTAGAACTGGACATGGAACAACAGACTGTTTCCAAATAGGAGAAGGAGTACATCAAGGCTGTATATTGTCTTCCTGCTTATTTAACCTATATGCAGTGTACATCATGAGAAACACTGGGCTGGAAGAAGCACAAGCTGGAATCAAGATTTCCAGGAGAAATATCAATAACCTCACATATGAGAATGACACCACACTTATGGCAGAAAGTGAAGAGGAACTAAATAGTTTCTTTATTAAAGTGAATGAGGGAAGTGAAAAAGTTGACTTAAAGCTCAACATTCAGAGAACTAAGATCATGGCATCTGGACCCATCACTTCATGGCAAATAGATTTGGAAACACTGGAAACAGTGTCAGACTTTATTTTTCTGGGCTCCAAAATTACCTCAGATGGTGACTGCAGCCATGAAATTAAAAGATGCTTACTCCTTAGAAAGAAAGTTATGACCAACCTAGATATCATATTGAAAAGCAGAGACATTACTTTGCCAACAAAGGTCCATCTACTCAAGGCTATGGTTTTTCCTGTGGTCATGTATGGATGTGAGAGTTGCAGTCCAAGGGAACCTTAAGAATCTTGTCCAACACCACAGTTCAAAAGCATCAATTCTTCAGCACTCACCTTTTTTTAATAGTCCAACTCTCACATACTTACATGACTACTGGAAAAACAATAGCTTTGACTAGACAGACCTTTGTTGGTAAAGTAATGTCTTTGCTTTTTAATATGCTGTCTAGGTTGGTCATAGCTTTTCTTCCAAGTGGCAAGTGTCTTTTAATTTCATGGCTTCAGTCACAATCTGCAGTGATTTTGGAGCCCCCCAAAATAAAGTCTCTCACTGTTTTCTTTGCTTCCCCATCTATTTGCCATGAAGTGATGGGATCAGATGCCATGGTCTTCGTTTTCTTAATGTTGAGTTTAAGCCAGGTTTCTCTGTCTCCTCTTTCACTTTCGTCAAGTGGCTCTTTGATTCTTCTTTAGATTTGATGTATTTAAATGTTACACATTTTATACTTTTGTGGGTCATATTGTGAGTGCATTTTAAAAGGTATAAAGGGAGTCTCAGGTATATTATATTACGATAAAATTTTTTTGTGCCTATTATCATGCACGGAAAATATTCCTAAAGAACATATTTGGTTACTGTTTGCATTATAATTTTTTACATGATCATACATTTTTAGTGTTTCTATATTTAAGATTCTCCAGAGAAACAGAACCAATAGGGGATATACAGAGAGAAAATAATATATCTATAGATAGATAAAGATATGCAAATATACATACATTTATAAGTATAAATATCATATATAATCATATATTATATCATTTATTATAAAAATTTCTCTCATGCAATTATTAAGGGTGCCAAGTCCAAATCTGCCATGTGACTGGTGGCAGAGACCTCAGGGGGCTGAGGGTGCAAATGAAGTTCAAAAGCTGTCTGCTAGAGAAACACTCTTGCTGGAAGAATCTGACTTTTTATTCTGTGTAGATATTCAGCTGATTGGATGAGACCATTCACGTTATGGAGAACAATCAGCTTGCTTATAGTTCATTGATTTAAGTGCTGATCTCATTCCTAAACAGTTTCCTACCTTTGTCTTTATGTTTTTGTTTGTAATGCTCTTCATAGATTCTCTTTAAAACCCATTCCAAGGACTTGATTCTTGATTCATTACTTTCTTTTTATATTTTTTTAGCAGTCTCATCCAATCACAATTTTTAGTGCCTTCCATACACTAATGAAGCGCATCTATACTCCTACTTAATTATATCTTCTTTAAGCCTCAGGTACTTGTATTCATAATCTAGCAGCATCAATTCATTTGTGCTCATAAACACAAATCTGAGAACTTCCAATTTAAACTCTTACAACTACCTCCTTTCCACACCACCACTTCCCCCAAATCTTATTTTAACATTACTTATTCCCAAGCCATCCTCTAGTCTTTCTATTTTAATCCCAGCATTTTAAAGGCTTAACTACTTAGCTAAACATACAAAGCTGTAAGCCATCTAAAACTTACTCAAATATTCTTGCTCCTAACTTCATGTTTGAGATATTGAACCACATGTAAGTCTTTTACACTTTTTTCAGAGTTCCTTTTTGGCTGGAACGCTATCCTCTCACCCGTTTATTACCTGGCCAAACTTTTAGCTCTGAATATTGTTACCTAAGTCAGCAGACTTAACTAGGGGCATGCCCTGTCCCACTCATTCCTTCTGCTTCTCTATTAGGACACTTCTGACACTGAGAGGCAGTTAATCTGCTCACAATTTCATTCCCAGGCCTAGAATGGTTCTTTTTTTTTTAATGTTATTGAAGGAAAGTTGATTTACAATATTGTGTTAGTTTTAGCAAACTGATTCAGTTATATATGTCCATGTGCATTTTCTTTCTTAGATTCTTTCCCATTATAGGTTATTACAAGATATTGTTGAGTATGGTTTCCTGTAATACAGAAGGTTCTGTTGGCTATCTATTTTTTTCTAATTGAATCTTTTCTAAGATTGTATATTGGAGCATAATTGATTTACAATTTTGTGTTAATTTCAAGTGTACAGCAGGGTGATTTGGTTATAATATTCATGTATCTATTCTTTTTCAGATCTGTTTCCCATATACATCATTACAGAGCATTGAGTTCCCAGTGCTATACCATAGGTCCTTGTTGTTTATCTCTTTTATATATAATAGTATGTGCATATGTTAATGCAAACCTCCTAATTTATTCCCCAACTTTTCCCCTTTGGTAATCACAAGTTTGTTTTTTAAGTCTCTGAGTCTGTTTCCATTTTGTAAATAAGTTCATTTTTATAATTTTTTAGATTTTACATAAAGGTGATATCATATGATATTTTTCTTTCTCTGTCTGACTTACCTGACATAGTATGATAATCTCCAGGTCCATCCATGTTGCTGCAAATGCTGTTATCTCATTCTTTTTTATGGCTGAGTAATATTTCTTGAATGTTACTGCTTTTTGAAAGTATGAACATTACATCCTTTTAACTCTAGCACCTATCAGAGTGCTAAGAAGAGAACAAGCTTGCAGTTTTCTGTTAAACTAAGCTGAATATGGGCTTCCCAGTTGGCACTAATGGTAAAGAACCCATCTGCCAATGCAGGAAACGTAGGTTCCATCCCTGGGTCGGGAAGATGCCCTAGAGGAGGGCATGGCAACCCACTGCAGTATTCTTGCCTGGAGAATCCCATGGAAAGAAGAGTCTGACAGGCTACAGTCCATAGGGTCACAAAGAGTTGAGCATCACTAACGTGAAGTTAAATTGGCTGAACTTCACAAGATTTTTATAGAGCAGCAGTTCTCAGGCTGGTCTGTGGATGCCTGAATAAACTCAAAGCACTACCAAGGAATCCACAAAGCCAAAACTATATTCATAATAATACCAGGACATTATTTGCTTTATTTGCTATGTTGAAATTTACACTGATGGTGCAAAAGAAATGATGGGTTGGATTGCTGGCTTTTTAACAAAAATCAAGGCAGTGGCACCAACTTTATTTCACCACACACTCTAGTGAAAAATAACAACAAAATAATAACTAATAAAAGTGGCAGTTTCACTTAATGTTCTTGGTTAAAAAATAAAAATGATTGATTCTATTAAAGCTGTACCTTTGAATATACTTCTTTTAAGTGTATTCCTCGTGAAAAAATGGGAAGAATGCCACAGCATTTCTGAATAATACAAAAAATGTATTTGCATCAAGAAAAGCACTTGTGTAATTGTTTAAGGTGAAAGCTAAAATAATCACTTTTTTCCCACACAAAAATTCTTTTTGTTTGAAAGAATGATCGATAAGCTACCTATTTTGCAAACATTATTTTCAAAAATCAACTAGTGATCCTGCCATCTCAAAGACAACAACTGGTATTATCGTTGCCAGTGGTAAAATTTGAGCTTTCTACCAAAAAATTAGAATTTTGGAAAACTTATGTCTTAAACCATAAGCTTGACATCTTCCCAAT
>SJYC01059623.1:0-69109 GCA_006408675.1 Madoqua kirkii
TTGCATTTTGATCCAGTATCTATTCATATGATGAAAGTAAAAAGCACCTTCACTGTTTTATACTGTAAATAAATTGAATCATAATGATTTTGATATTATCTCTTCATTCTCAACACTCCTAGATTCTTAAATATTATTTTAATATGGTTTGTGGTACATACAGAAGCCACTGTAAATAAATAAATAATATTCATTTTTATTTGAAATCAAATATCAACCTTAAAATAAAATGACTGAGTGGACTACATATAATCTCATTCTCTTATGCAGGAATAAATACACTAAGTAACCCAAGCTCAAAGATACTTGTGTATGTCATTTTCAAGCAATGAAACTAAGCATGTGTAAGTGAGGCTGATGATTACACAGTGTGGACTCTTAGTGTCTGGTGAGAAAAATAAGGTTATTAAAAACACTTTGGCTATATCCATGTGATGTAAAATTTCTGTCCTCATACTCAAACATTTCTTTAAATCAGCTGACTGTAAGTTAGCTTATTGATGTGGATTAAATCCAGGAGGATATCAGAGATGTATGTATCTGTGACATTTATCTTGTTAAAGAAATGAGAAGGAGCAGGGATTTGAGATTTTAGGGATATGCAATTGTTATCTTGGGCTCCCTTGGTGGCTCAGTGGTAAAGAATCTGCCAGCCAATGGAGGAGAGATGAGGCTTCAACCCCTGTTCGGGAAGATCCACTAGAGGAGGAAATCACAACCCACTCCAACAATCTTGCATGGAGAACCCATGGACAGAGGTTCTGGCAGCTAGAGTCCACAGGGTCTCCAAAGAGTCAGAAGTGACTTAGCTGCTAAACAACAATGGTTACTGCTAAACTCTCATAAAGCTTGACTAAAAACTATAGGGAAGATTTTGATTTCTATATTTTTGCCTCATTTCTGGTTATTTTCTTGTCACAGATAAAAAGTAAGATAAAACGACACCATCTCTTCCATTTTGTAAGTAATAAGATAAACCCTCTACATTTCAAACTTCAATAGAAAGACATAACACTTACCTTCAATTCAATAATTATCTTGTTTTCATTGTGTTTAGTCACTAAGTTGTGTTCAGCCCTTTGTGACCCCATTGCAAATTAAAACATGAAATGTTCTTGTCCGTTAGACTGGGAAGGTTTAAAAACTGATTGTTAACCAAGGTCAACAGTAGTATGAAAAACAAAAATTTCAATAAACAGTTGATGACAACACAAATTAGTTTAATAGTTTGGGAGAGATTTTGATACTATCAATTAAATTTTGTATAGGTATAGTTTTTAATAATACTATAATTGTTATTATAGATGTTCAATTGGTATTAGAAAAATCAGAGGAACCAGAGATCAAATTGCCAGCATCTATTGGATCATAGAAAAAGCAAGAGAATTCCAGAAAAAAAATCTATTTCTGCTTCATTGACCATACTAAAGCCTTTGACTCTGTGGATGACAACAAATTGTGGGAAATTCTTAAAGAGATGGGGATACCAGACCACATTACACCTCCTGAGAAACCTGTATGTAGGTAAAGAATCATAGTTACCCAGACATGGAACAAAGACTGGTATCACATTGGGAAAGGAGTACGTCAAGGCTGTATATTGTCACCTTGCTTCTTTAACTTATGTGCAAGGTACATCATGTGAAATGCCAGGCTAGATGAAGCACAAGTTGGAATCATGACTGGTGGGAGAAACATCAAGAATCTCAGATATGCAGATTACATCACCTTTATGGCAGAAGGTGAGGAGAAACTAAAAAGCCTCTTGATAAAGGTAATATCAGAGGAGAGTGAAAAAAATGGCTTAATACTCAACATTCGAAACACTAAGATCATGGCCTCTGGTCCTATCACATCATGGCAAATAGATGGGGAAACAATGGAAACAGTGACAGACTTTATTTTGGGGATCTCCAAAATCAGTGCATTTGGTGACTGCAGCCATGAAATTAAAAGATGCTTGTTCCTTGGAAGAAAAGCTGTAATGAACTGAAACAGCATATTAAAAAGCAGAGACATCATTTTTCCGACAAACGTTCATCTAGTCAAAGCTATGGTTTTTCCAGTAGTCATGAATGGATGCGACAGTTGGACCATAAAGAAGGCTGTGTGCTGAAGAATTGATGCTTTCAAACTACAGTGTTGGAGAAGACTCTTGACAGTCCCGTGGACTGCAAGGAGTTCCTACCAGTCAGTCCTAAAGGAAATCAGTCTTGAATATTCATTGGAAGAACTGATGCTGAAGGTGAAGCTCCAGTACTTTGGCCACCTGATATGAAGAACTGATTCATTTGAAATGACCCTGATGCTGGGAAAGACTGAAGGCAGAAGGAGAAGGGGATGACAGAGGACTAGATGGCTGTATTGCATCACTGACTAAATGGACATGAGTTTGAGTAAGCTACAGGAGGTGGTGAAGGGCAGGGAAGCCTGGGGTGCTGCAGTCCATGTGGTCTTAAAGAGTTGGATGTGAATGAGGGACTGAAAAAAATTATTATTATATAATCATAGTATTATATGACATCATAAATAATAGTGTACTTAATGTATTGTATTTACATTATTATTATAATATGAAGAACTGATTCATTTGAAATGACCCTGATGCTGGGAAAGACTGAAGGCAGAAGGAGAAGGGGATGACAGAGGACTAGATGGCTGTATTGCATCACTGACTAAATGGACATGAGTTTGAGTAAGCTACAGGAGGTGGTGAAGGGCAGGGAAGCCTGGGGTGCTGCAGTCCATGTGGTCTTAAAGAGTTGGATGTGAATGAGGGACTGAAAAAAATTATTATTATATAATCATAGTATTATATGACATCATAAATAATAGTGTACTTAATGTATTGTATTTACATTATTATTATATAAAATGTACAGTTTTCTACTAATCTTTCTAAAAATATATGCTACAAAAGTCATGCATAAGAATGCAAAAGCTCATATACAAGAAAATTCACTGGAAAATTGTTAAAATAGTGAAAAAATTAAAATTAACCTAATAGCCATTAATAGGAAAGTGGTTAAATAAATTATATGTTCATGCAATAAGAGTCTATAAAGTTATAAAAAGGAACAGTATATCACTACATTAGAAGTGAAGTAGAATATTATTTTACTATAAACTTTTCAGTGAAAGCAAGTAATAAGGCAATGTGAAGTGAAGTGAAGTCGCTCAACTGTAGCCCACCAGGCTCTTCTGTCCATGGGATTCTCCAGGCAAGAATCCTGGAGTGGGTTGCCATTTAAGGCAATATTCATACCTGGAAATAGATGGGGAAACAGTGGAAACAGTGTCAGACTTTATTTTGGGGGGCTCCAAAGTCACTGCAGATGGTGACTGCAGCCATGAAATTAGAAGACGCTTACTCCTTGGAATTAAGGCAATATTCATACCTGGAAATAGATGGGGAAACAGTGGAAACAGTGTCAGACTTTATTTTGGGGGGCTCCAAAGTCACTGCAGATGGTGACTGCAGCCATGAAATTAGAAGACGCTTACTCCTTGGAAGAAGAGTTATGACCAATCTAGATAGTATATTCAAAAGCAGAGACATTACTTTGCCGACTAAAGTCCATGTAGTCAAGGCTATGGCTTTTCCTGTGGTCATGTATGGATGTGAGAGTTGGACTGTGAAGAAGGCTGAGCGCCGAAGAACTGATGCTTTTGAAGTGTGGTGTTGGAGAAGACTCTTGAGAGTCCCTTGGACTGCAAGGAGATCCAACGAGTCCATTCTGAAGGAGATCAGCTCTGGGATTTCTTTGGAAGGAATGATGCTAAAGCTGAAACTCCAGTACTTTGGCCACCTCATGCAATGAGTTGACTCCTTGGAAAAGACTCTGATGCTGGGAAGGATTGGGGGCAGGAGGAGAAGGGGACGACGGAGGATGAGATGGCTGGATGGCATCACTGACTCAATGAACGTGAGTCTGAGTGAACTCCGAGAGATGGTGATGAACAGGGAGGCCTGGCGTGCTGCGATTCATGGGATCACAAAGAGTCAGACACGACTGAGCGACTGAACTGAACTGAACTGAAAGAATATATTTTGAAGGGATAAATTTCAGAATGTATGTACTTTATGTTACTGCATGCTAACAATAATTCAAAAGAGTACATTATACTAATAACTATGGTCACTGAAGAGGAAAAAGTAAAGAATGTTTTGGTACTTTATAAAATCTGCATTGCTTGAGATTTCAACAAAAAACATAAATTAATTCTGTGATCCAAAAAATAGATATACAAAATATCTGTCAGAGAAATATTTTGGTAATTTTTAATATATTTTTTCTTTCACAATGCTATATTGCTCCTATTTTTTTCTTCATAATTTTCTAGATTATTTAATTCTATTATATCTTTAGCAAAGAATCCATATATTTCCAAAGGAGCTAAATTTGATTGGTTTTCTACCTTTTATGTCTCATGCATAAATTCTTAATAGTTAGATTGATGTTTGGAACACCATTCATGTCTCAAGTTATTTGTGCATACTGCTATCAGGAGAGATTTTCATCACATAATAATCACTAATGCTGTCTGCTAGTGTGTTCTATAATAAAAATATCTCAGAGGAATGTTGTTCATTATCTAAGTGATGGAGATAACTGATTTTAAAAGAGATTTTTGCCTACACGGATCCTGATAATATAATATGGTCATCAAAAATAGTAACCAAGTATGTTTCTGTTTGCTTCACTTAGCAGCTATCGGTCAGTAAAGTCTTTTGTAACACCATTGTGGTGACAAGGCTCATTTCCACTGTCACCTCTAATGACATCATGCTTCACAGAAAGGAAACATACAAATGCTATTTAACTTAAGTAACTTCAACAGTTTGACACTGAAAAACATCACCTTAAAATTGTGATATAATAGATAAATTAGTTCCACTTCCAAAATATGGCAGTCTAAATGTCATTAAAATTCTTCTAGGACAAAACATCTAGAAATACTGAATAAAAATAACAAACTACTCTTTCTTTGTTTTGGGGGAGGGGATAATTAACTTATAAGAAAGAAAATTAATTATGGAAATCCAAACAATTGATAAAATAAGAAACCACAGTGAGACATCATGCTTCACAGAAAGGAAACATACAAATGCTATTTAACTTAAGTAACTTCAACAGTTTGACACTGAAAAACATCACCTTAAAATTGTGATATAATAGATAAATTAGTTCCACTTCCAAAATATGGCAGTCTAAATGTCATTAAAATTCTTCTAGGACAAAACATCTAGAAATACTGAATAAAAATAACAAACTACTCTTTCTTTGTTTTGGGGGAGGGGACAATTAACTTATAAGAAAGAAAATTAATTATGGAAATCCAAACAATTGATAAAATAAGAAACCACAGTGGTAAGAAGCATTAAAGATACAATTCTTCTGAAGGCACTGGCCAGTAAGTAATCTAGAATCTCCCTATAAACAGACAGTTGAATAGGACACTAGACCTTTAGCCTAGAAAAGGTGGGAAATAGCTTAAAAAGGGAAGCCTTTAAGGCTTACATTTGCATTAAAATTTTAATTTGAAAACATTCACCTCTGGAAAAAAGGAATTTCAGTGCACATTGTCCGCTTCAATCTTGTCTCTGGGCAGGGACAAAAGTCTTTTCTTAGGATTTATGATCTCAGGCATATTCTTCTGAGCATTTAGGATGTATTGATGATCTGGGAAATGCACAGCTAAAAATTAAAAATAAATACAAGTCCTTATTAGACGAAAACACCTTTAACCAAAAATTCACATTATTTATTCCCAAATGTAACAACCAACTGAGTATGAGCTCAGAATCCAAGGAAATATGCCACCATGAGCAAGAATTAGGAGAAAATAAACCAGCACTCCAAACTGGACTCCTTGAACTTCAGATACTGAAGTTATTAGACCAACAAGCAAAATGAAAGAGTGAATCAAAAATATGGCCCAAAACATGATGCTTTCAGATCATATCAGAAAATTGTATACATAACAAAAAGCTTGCTGAAATTATAATTAGCAAGATTCAATACATTAAATAGTTGAGAAAGAATCAGTTAACTGGAAGATAAAGGCCAGAAATTATAGAAAATGTAGCACAGGGAGACAAAGAGAGAAACATTACAGATTAGCTAGTGATATGAAAGATAAATTAAGAAAGAGGCAACATAGGGAATGGAAGAGAGATAATACTTAAAGAGATAAAGGCTGAAGTTTTTATCAAAGTAAATGAATATATTTTTAATCCCTAACAGCATAAATAAAAGAAATATTTTTTTTAATTTAGAAAGTACAATGCAAGTAAATTTATATTTTTCTCCATTATTTTGATTTAAGTTTTGATGTGGTTTCACATAATAAACAAAAATATAGCATGAATATTTTTCTAGCTATGTCTATTCTTCCATTCTTGAATGGAAAGACATTCTTTCCTAAAAATTCTCTTCCTAAACCAAATCAAGTTTCTCACACTGTAATTAAAGTCCTAAGATTTGTGTTATACAAAAAAATAATTATAAGCATACTTTGGAGATATTCTGTGTTCAGTTCCACAGGACTACAATAAAGTGAACTTTGCAATGAAGCAAGTTACAAAAATATTTTGGTCTCTAAGTGCACATAAAAGTAATATTTATATTATATTATAGTCTATTGAGTTTGTCTAAGAAAGCAATGTATAAATTTAAAAATAGTTTATTACTAAAAAATGTTGACTATTATCTGAACCTTCACCAAATCATAATGACTTTGCTGGTGAAGGTTCTTGCCTTGAAGTTGATGGCTCCTGAAATAATCAGGATGGTGGTTGTTAAAGCTTGCTGAAAGTTGGGGTTACTTTGGTAATTTAAAAAAAAATAATCAGACATTGAATTTGCCATGCCAATTGACTCATTTCATAAATAATTTCTCAGAATCATGAAATGTTGTTTGATAGCGTTTTATCCACAGCAGAACTTCTTTCAAAATTTCACCAGTCCTCTCAAAGCCTGCCACTCTTTTATCAACTAACTTTATATAGTAAAGTTAGTTCTAAATCCTTTGCTATAATTCCAGCAATCTTCACAGCATCTTCATCATAAGTAGTTTTCATCTCAAGAAACAATTTTATTTTGTGAATGAAGCAACTCCTCATCCATTAAAGTTTTATCCTGAGATTGCAGCAAGTCAGTCACATCTTTAGGTTTCACTTCTAATTCTAGCTCTTTTGTTATTTCCACCGCAACTGTAGTTATTTCATCTATGGTATCTTAAAGCCCTGAGTAGCTCAGACAGTAAACAGTTTGCCTACAATGCAGAAGACCTGGGTTTGATTCCCAGGTGTAGAACACCCCTGGAGAAGGAAATGACAGCACTTTAATATTCTTGCCTGGGAAATTCCATGGACTGAGGAACTGGTAGGCTATAATTCATGTGATCACTAAGAGTTGGACACTGCTGAGCAACTTTCACTTGTAGATTTCATTCTAACTCTAGTTCTCTTACTATTTCCACTACAGCTGCACTTACTTCATCCATGAAGTCTTCAGTTCAGTTCAGTCACTCAGTCGTGTCCAACTCTTTGCGACCCCATGAATCACAGCACGCCAGGTCTCTCTGTCCATCACCAGCTCCCGGAGTTCACTCAAATTCACATCCATCGAGTCTGTGATGCCATCCAGCTATTTCATTCTCTGCCATCCCCTTCTCCTCCTGCCCCCAATCCCTCCCAGCATCAGAGTCTTTTCCAATGAGTCAACTCTTCACATGAGGTGCCCAAAGTACTGGAGCTTCAGCCTCAACATCATTCCTTCCAAAGAAATCCCAGGGTTGATCTCCTTCAGAATGGACTGGTTGGATCTCCTTGCAGTCCAAGGGACTCTCAAGAGTCTTCTCCAACACCACACTTCAAAAGCATCAATTATTTGGTGCTCAGTCTCTGCTTTATTGACTATGCCAGAGCCTTTGACTGTGTGGATCACAATAAACTTTGGAAAATTCTGAAAGAGATGGGAATACCAGACCACCTGACCTGCCTCTTGAGAAATCTGTATGCAGATCAGGAAGCAACAGTTAGAACTGGACATGGAACAACAGACTGATTCCAAATAGGAAAAGGAGTATGTCAAGGCTGTATATTGTCACCCTGCTTATTTAACTTCTATACAGAGTACATCACGAGAAATGCTGGGCTGGAAAAAACACAAACTGGAATCAAGATTGCTGGGAGAAATATCAATAACCTCAGATATGAAGATGACACCAACCTTATGGCAGAAAGTGAAGAGGAGCTAAAGGGCCTCTTAATGAAGGCAAAAGAGGAGAGTGAAAAAGTTGACTTAAGGCTCAACATTCAGAAAATGAAGATCATGGCATCTGGTCCCATAACTTCATGGGAAATAGATGGGGAAACAGTGGAAACAGTGTCAGACTTTATTTTTGGAGGCTCCAAAATCACTGCAGATGGTAACTGCAGCCATGAAATTAGAAGACGCTTACTCCTTGGAAGAAAAGTTATGACCAACCTAGATAGTATATTGAAAAGCAGAGACATTACTTTGCCGACTAAGGTCCGTCTAGTCAAGGCTATGGTTTTTCCTGTGGTCATGTATGGATGTGAGAGTTGGACTGTGAAGAAAGCTGAGCACCGAAGAACTGATGCTTTTGAAGTGTGGTGTTGGAGAAGACTCTTGAGAGTCCCTTGGACTGCAAGGAGATCCAACCAGTCCATTCTGAAGGAAATCAACTCTGGGATTTCTTTGGAAGGAATGATGCTAAAGCTGAAATTCCAGTACTTTGGCCACCTCATGCAATGAGTTGACTCATTGGAAAAGACTCTGATGCTGGGAGGGATTGGGAACAGGAGGAGAAGGGGACGACAGAGGATGAGATGGCTGGATGGCATCACGGACTCAATGGACATGAGTCTGAGTGAACTCTGAAAGATGGTGATGAACAGGGAGGCCTGGCGTGCTGCGATTCATGGGGTCGCAAAGAATCGGACACGACTGAGCGACTGAACTGCTGCTGCTTCTTCAGAGTCCAACTCTCACATCCATACATGACCACTGGAAAAACCATAGCCTTGACTAGACGGACCTTTGTTGGCAAAGTAATGTCTCTGCTTTTGAATATACTATCTAGATTGGTCATAACTTTTCTTCCAAGGAGTAAGCATCTTTTAATTTCATGGCTGCAGTCACCATCTGCAGTGACTTCGGAGTCCAGAAAAATAAAGTCTGACATTGTTTCCACTGTTTCTTCATCTATTTCCCATGAAGTGATGGAACCAGGTGCCATGATCTTCATTTTCTGAATGTTGAGCTTTAAGCCAACTTTTTCAGTCTCCTCTTTCACTTTCATCAAGAGGCTTTTTAGTTCCTCTTCACTTTCTGCCATAAGGGTTGTGTCATGTGCATATCTGAGGTGATTGATATTTCTCCCAGCAATCTTGACTCCAGCTTGTGTTTCTTCCAGTCCACCATTTCTCATGATATATTCTGCATATAAGTTAAATAAGCAGGGTGACAATATACAGCCTTAACATACTCCTTTTCCTACCCCCTCAAAATCATCCAAGAGAGTTGTAATCAACTACTACCAAACTTCAGCTAATGTTGATATTTTGACCTCTTACCATGAATCACACATGTTCTTAAAGAGATCTAGAGTGGCGAACCTTTTCCAGAAGTGTCCCAACTTGTTTTGGCCAGATCTAGCAGCAGAATCACTAAGTCAGATACTGTCTTAAAAATGTATTTCTTAAATAATGAATCTTAAAAGTCAAAATGACTTCAATACAATGCAAGGAAGGAATGGAGACTCAGATGGAAACAGACATGTGAACACAGTGGGGGAGGGAGAGAGTAGGTTGAATGGAGAAAGTAGCATCAACATATATACACTATCGTGTGTAAAATGCATAGCTGGTGGGAAGATTCTGTATCACACAGGGAGCCTAGCCAGGCACTCTGTGATAACCTAGAAGGGTAGGATGGGGTAATGGGAGGGTTCAAGGAGAGGATATATTTTATGGCTGATTCACATTGTTTAAAGCAATATTCTTCCAACAAAAAAAGAAAAAAAAAGTCAAAATGACACCATGATACTTGGGCTGCAGAATGGATGTTCTGTTAGTTGCCATTAAAACAACATGAATCTCATTATGTTACACCTCCATCGGAGTTCTTGGATTATGAGATGCACTGTCAAAGAGTAGTGCTATTTTGAAAGGAGCCCTTTTCTGAGCAGCTGGTCTCAATAGGGCTTAAAATATTCAGTAAATCGTGTTGTAAACAGATGTGCTTTATTGTTCTGTTTCTGGAGCACAGGAAGAGTAGATTTAGCATAATTTTTAAGGGTCCTAAGATTTTTGGAACATTAAACAAGCATTGACTTCAACTTAGTCACCATTCAGTTTCATGAATGAGAATCAGCCTTGAAACTTTGAAGCCAGGTATTGACTTCTCCTTTCCAGGTATGAAAACTCTAGGTGGCATCTTCTTTCAACAGAAAGCTATTCACGCATTGAAAATCTGTTGTTTAGTGTAGCCAGCTTCATTAATTATCTTAGCTAGATCTTCTGGAAATTTTGCTATAGCTTCTACATCAGCACTTTCTGCTTCACTTGAAACTCATTTTATAGCAATGGTTTCTTTTCTTAAACATAAAGAATCAAATTCTACTAGTTTCAAACCTTTCTCTGAAGCTTCCTCATTTCTCCCAGGTTTCATGGAACTGAAGAGAACTGAGGCCTTGCCCTGAATTAGGCTTTGCCTTAAGAAATACTGTGTTTGGTTTGATCTATCCAGACCACTAAAACTTTCTCCATATCAGCAATAAAACTATTTTATTTTCTTTCCATATATGTATGTGCTGGAGTAGCATGTTTAATTTCATTCAAGAACTTTTCCTTTCCATTTCAAAATGTGGCTAACTATTTGATACAAGATTCCTACCTTTTGGCCTGTCTAGGCTTTCAACATGTATTCCTTACTAAGATGAATCATCTCCAGCTTTTGATTTAAAGTGAGAGACTCTTCATTTCCAAGTGTTGCTAGTGATAAAGAATCCATCTGCCAAAGAGAGGAGACACAAGAGACAAAGTTTCTATCCCTGGTCCAGGAAGATCCCCTAGAGTAGGAAATGGCAACCCACTCCAATATTCTTGCCTGGAAAATTCCATGGACAGAGGAGCCTGGTAGGCTACAGTCCATGGGACTGCAAAGAGTTGGACACAACTGAGTGTCCAACACACACACACATACACACACACACACACACACACACACAAACACTCACTTCCTTTCACTTGAAAACTTAGAGGGCACTGTAAGGTTATCAACTGGCCAAATTCCATACTGTTGTATCTCAGGAAAGAGGGAGACCCTGGGAGACGGGGAGGAACCATCTGTTCAGTGGAGTAGTCAGACACACACTTAATAAGTTTGCTCATGATATCTTATATAGGTGCAGTTTGTGACACCTCAAAAGAATTATAATAGTAACATCAATGATCACTGATCATTATAACAAATATGATAATAGTGAAAAGGTTTGAATTATTTTGAGAATTTCCAAATAGTGACACAGAGACACAGAGTGAACAAATATTAGGAAAATGGCACCCATAGATTTGCCTGATGTAGAGTTGCCATAAACTTTCAATTTATAAAAAACAGTACCTATGAAGTGACATAAAGCAAAGCACAATAAAACAAGGTACGTCTCTATGATGGGCTAACAAGACTTGATGATACTGATGATAACAGGGCACTACTCTAGCAGTTATTTGAAAATGTAGAACCAATAGAAGAATTTATGTGTAGTTAATTTTTCAGTTATTTGGAGGTATAACCCACCTGCCAATGCAGGAAATATAAGGAACATAGGTCTGATCCCTGTGTTGGGAAGATCTCCTGGAAAAGAGTATGACAACCCACTCCAGTATTCTTGCCTGGAGAATCCCATGGACAGAGGAGTCTGATGGGCTACAGTCCACGGGGTGGCACAGAGTCAAAATGACTGAAGTAACTGACCAGCAGCATGACAAAGGACAAAGTAGAAAACAAGCAGCAAATATTATCTTCTCCTATTAGTGTTTCCTTATTGACTCATTTATCATAAACAACTTTGTATTATTAATTTAACAGATTCTTGGATTAAAGGATCATGTTGTCTAAGGGAAGGTGAGCATCATATATATTCTGGATTGTGTGTACCTGTAGCATTTTGAACTCTCCTGAGTGGTGCAGTTTAAATTCCTATATTTGAAACAAGACTTGATGATACTGATGATAACAGGGCACTACTCTAGCAGTTATTTGAAAATGTAGAACCAATAGAAGAATTTATGTGTAGTTAATTTTTCAGTTATTTGGAGGTATAACCCACCTGCCAATGCAGGAAATATAAGGAACATAGGTCTGATCCCTGTGTTGGGAAGATCTCCTGGAAAAGAGTATGACAACCCACTCCAGTATTCTTGCCTGGAGAATCCCATGGACAGAGGAGTCTGATGGGCTACAGTCCACGGGGTGGCACAGAGTCAAAATGACTGAAGTAACTGACCAGCAGCATGACAAAGGACAAAGTAGAAAACAAGCAGCGAATATTATCTTCTCCTATTAGTGTTTCCTTATTGACTCATTTATCATAAACAACTTTGTATTATTAATTTAACAGATTCTTGGATTAAAGGATCATGTTGTCTAAGGGAAGGTGAGCATCATATATATTCTGGATTGTGTGTACCTGTAGCATTTTGAACTCTCCTGAGTGGTGCAGTTTAAATTCCTATATTTGCAGACTACTGAAAATTCTTTAGCAGTTTATAATTGTCATAAAAAATAGACTATTAAAACTATGAATTCTCCACCTATTTTTTATAAATCCTAACTCTTCAAATTAATAATAATGCACTGTATTAAAATTTAAGATAATGGAATAATGTAATTTTATAATCAGTAAGAACTTTTGGTTTCTTTAACTACACTTACTAACTTGAGAATAAAAAATGTATTTTGAAATTTATATATAGATATGAAACTACCCAGAGATAGTAAATACATTCTCAGAAAATATTTACACTGTATGTGTTAGTGAACTCTACTTTTAAAATATATATATTTATTCCCTCTTAGCTAGTCTTTTTACTTCTATTTTACCTAAGATAACCTTTCTGTTGGAATACTGGTATATTAAATTTAGTCTGAACTGTTTGTGAGATAAACAAGCCAAGTGATTTTGTTCTATGTATAGTGTGAGATAAGGGGTTAATTTTTGTTCATAACTTCAATATATTCCTCAGGAAGTAACTGATGGTCTTCTGCCTCCTCTATAATATAAAAGCTCATTGTTAAGTTTTTTTGTCTTTGTATTTGGTTTCATCTATTACTGTTTCAACTTAAAACTGTCCTAAATTACTACAGTTTCATGATCAGTATTGACAAGGAAAACAAGATACCTCATATTCAGTTCAGCTCAGTTCAGTTCAGTTCAGTGGCACAGTTGTGTCTGACTCTTTGGGACCCAATGAACCGCAGCATGCCAGGACTCCCTGTCCATCATCAACTCCCAGAGTCCACCCAAACCCATGTCCATTGAGTTGGTGATGCCATCCAACCATCTCATCCTCTGTTGTCCCCTTCTCCTCCTGCCTTCAATCTTTCCCTGCATCAGGGTCTTCTCAAATGAGTCAGCTCTTTGCATCATGTGGCCAAAGTATTGGAGTTTCAGCTTTAGCATCAGTCCTTCCACTGAACACCCAGGACTGATCTCCTTTAGGATGGAATGGTTGGATCTCCTTGCAGTAAAAAGGACTCTCAAGAGTCTTCTCCAACACCACAGTTCAAAAGCATCAATTCTTTGGCACTCAGCTTTCTTTATAGTCCAACTCTCACATCCATACTTGACCACTGGAAAAACCATAGCCTTGACTAGATAGACTTTTGTTGACAAAGTAATGTCTCTGCTTTTTAATGTGCTGTTTAGGTTGGTCATAATTTTCCTTCCAAGGAGTAAGCGTCTTTTAATTTCATGGCTGCAGTCACCGTCTGCAGTGATTTTGGAGCCCAGAAAAATGAAGTCAGCCACTGTTTCCCCATCAATTTGCCGTGAAGTTCTGGGACCAGATTCCATGATCTTAGTTTTCTGAATGTTGAGCTTTAAGCCAATTTTTCCACTCCCCTCTTTCACTTTCATCAAGAGACTCTTTAGTTCTTCTTCACTTTCTGCCATAAGGGTGGTGTCATCTGCATATCTGAACTTATTGATATTTCTCCTGGCAATTCCAGCTTGTGCTTCTTCCAGCCCAGCATTTCTCATGATGTACTCTGCATATTAATTAAATAAGCAGGGTGACAATATACAGCTTTGACGTACTCTTTTTCCTATTTGGAACCAGTCTGTTGTTCTGTGTGCAGTTCTAACTGTTGCTTCCTGACATGCATACAGGTCTGGTATTCCCATCTCTTTCAGAATTTTTCACAGTTTATTATGATCCACACATTATTTTATTCTTTTTCAAATGGTTTTAAACTTTTCTTTATCCTTTCTTTTTGGGGTATTAATTTTTAAGCACAGGTGGATCCATGATAGCTTCTTTAATTTTTCTCACTGCTGATCTCTTGAAAACATATTGTGAAATCACAACACCTTTTTCTATCTAGTCATTTTCAGATAGTTAAAACAGTCAAATTATAAAAATATTAGCATACAATACAGGAAAATGTCTTTGTAATCTTGGGATAGTAAAGATTTTCTTAAACTAGAAGCAAAGCACATACCATAAAGAACAGTACTGATAAAGTTAGCAAAATTAAATTAAAACTTATTTTTGTAAAAATAAATCATATTGAGTGAAACTTAAAGATGATATATAACTGAGAAAGGATTAGAATCCAGGATGCACAGACACAAACACACACAAACACACACATATCAAGGAAACTCAATTGAAAAATGCACAAAATATATAAACTAAGCAATTCATATTGGAAATCTAGACTGTTAATAAACATAAGAGAATGCTCAATCTTGGATGGAGAACAAGATGGCAGAGGAGTAGGTGAATGTGGAATACATCTCTCTCTACTAATACATCAGGAATACACCCTCAGACACAGAAGTCCATGCAGAACACCAACTGAGAGTGAACAGGAGTACCTGAACATAGGGAAAAAACATAGAGAACCATGCAAAATTCAGTAGGACAAAGAAACTAGGGGGGGAAACAGGATTGTTAGTAGGATTGTACCTGCCCTTGGCGGGTGGGGGAACTGAAACTGGGGTATGATCTCCACATTGGGGCAACTGTCTGAGTCAGAGGAGAAATATTTAAGGCAGAGAGTGAAACAGCTGATCTGTGGCAGCCAAAATGGAATAAGAATCAGACAGTTCTTGAGGCAAACATACATACCCTAGACAGGGAAGCAGTTCCTCTGGAAGACACAGTGAGGAGCTGAAGTTTAGGGATTGTGGAGCAATCCAAGGGCGAAGACTGCTGTTGACTGTGGAGAGACAGATCAGGGGGGATGTGAGGAAGGAGATTGTGGTGGGAAATGCCTGTGGAAGAAAGCTGGGCAGCCATGGAAGCAAGGCTATACTGCTGAGTCATGCATAGGGGGTGAAGCCATTCCCATAGCTTCTCTCTCCCCTAACGCCAGCACGGCAGCTGAACGATAGAGAGGCTGGCCCATCAAATGCCTGACACACTGAACTACAGAGTAGGACCCCATCCAGCTTGCCCCTTTAAGTGACTGATGTGCCCATTTAAGAGTAGGACCCCAGCCAAGGGGGCTCCTTTATGTGCCTGCTGCGCAGAACAACAGAGAAGCACTCCAGGCAAGGGAGCCCTCTAAGTGCCTGAAAGGGGCAGAGCTATGGAGAAAGACTGGCCAAAGAGGTCTTCTGACTGCCAGCTATAAGAAGCTTGAAAAAAAGACTTGATAGGGCCATAACTCCTGCATCAGAGGCAGTCTGTGTCCCTGCACACTTGGCACCGCCAGAGTCCCCACAAGCCAAGCACCTGCGCCTCCTTCACGCTCAACTCTCACTGGGCCAGAGCTGCCACAGGCAAAAAAATCTTCTATGCGTGCAGGGTCATTTCAGTAGTGTCTCTTTGGGACCATGTAGACTACGGCCTGCCAGGCTTCTCTGTCATGGAGGGGGGTTCTCCAGGCAAGAATACGAGAGTGTATTGGCCAATAATGGTTTCCATACCCTTGTAGAACACTATATTTCCTGCTGCCCTAGCCACCAATTCCCCTGAGTACCTGCTGCTTCCAGAACCCCTGAGACCCAAGCAGCTGCACTACCTCCACACCTGGCCCCCACAGGGGCAAACCCAAATCCTTCAGGGCAGCCCCAGGAGCAAACCTCAGTGGATACCCACATACAGAGGTGGAAATAAAACCACAATTGAAACCCAGGGGCGGTGTGGCTAAAGAAGACCCAAAACCTTCCCACTAGCTGTACAAGTTGCAGATTAAATCACACAATCAACTGTGTCTATGGCATATATGAAAGGTCACTGAGAGCTCCCACAAAAGAAAAAGCGCTAGTTCTGATAGCTGTGGACACTGGAGGCAAGAACACACAGGAGCAGGCCCTAATTAAAATCTGAGCTGCCCCTACAGCAGATCCAGAGATCAGCAGTGTTGGAGGACATACTAGCAAGCTGATGTGGACTGTGACTCCTACTGAGGGGAAGGATTCTGACAGCAGTTACTCAAGAAAAACATTCATTATTCTTATGTTTTGACTTGTTTTATGATTCCTTTGGATTGTTTTTCTTTTTTATCCTCTTCCCGCTGTGCCCCTCCCCCCACATTGTAGTTGTAAATTTTATTGGTACTATGATGTCTAATTACACTTTTGAGCTTTTTTTTTTTCTTAGTCACATTTTTAATTTTTGTTATAAACCTCTGCCTCTACATTGGGCTTTTGCATTTCTGTGGAGATTCCCCCCTTTTCTTTCTTTTCTCTTTTTCATTTTTAACTTTTTAAGCCTATCATTATTTTTTGGCATTTATTCCTTTGTTTACTTTTCCTACTGCTCTTTCTCCTCGAAGTTAATCTTTAATGCATATAAATCATCATCTACCTCTATTTAACTTTGCATATCTATTTTTTCTTTCCTCTCCTCTCAACATATTTGTTAGTTTTATTTTCATTGTTCTGTTCCCCATTTGGCACCTTGCTTTAGTTTTTGTTTTCTAGTTTGTACTTTAGTTAGTTTTGTTCTGGTAGATATAATTTTTTATTTTCTTTGTTTGCCAGGCTAATCTATTGTACTTTATTCTTGTTGGACTGTTTTGATTTTGCTCATAGGTGTATATGTATGTGTGTCTATTCCATTATTTTAATTATTATTTGCCTGATTTTGTAACTGCCATTTGTCTGGGGTTTAACTTTGGTTTCTCATTTTTGGATATTTGTTTTAATCTCAGTTAATGCATAACAAACCACTTGTGGAATCTTCATTCCTGAGCAGAGATCAAGCCCTGAGCCTTTGGAGTGGGAGCACTGACTCTAAGACTCTAGATTACCAGAGAAATAACCCTAGGGAGTATCAGGTAGTGAGCACTCACACAAGGAAACCACCTGAATACAAGACCTGGCATCACCCAACCACCAGTAACACCCTGTACAGGATGCCTCATCTAAACAACAACCAAAAAAATACAAACCCAGTCATCAGCAGACAGGATTACCACCTCACAGCCTTGCCTATCAGAGGAAAACAAAAACAAACAAAACACAGCATAAATCTCACCCTAAATGAAGCTTACAGAAATCACTGGACCAATCTTAGGAGGGCAGAAAGCAAAAGGAAGAAAGAATTCAACCTTAAAGCCTGGGAGAAGGGACCTCAAACACAATAAGTTAAAATGAAACAATGAAAAGGTAAAGAAATACTACACAAATGAGGGAACAAACTAAAAACCACAAAAGTCCATATAAATGAAGAGGAAATAGGCAAATCTGAAAAAGAATTCAGAATAATGATTGTAAAGATGATCAAAAACTTTGAAAACAAAATGGAGAAAATGTAAGAATAAATTAACAAAGAACTAGAAGAATTAAAGAACAAACATACAGAGACAAACAACACAATTACTGAAATTAAAAATACTCTAGAAAGAAAGTGAAGTCACTGAGTCGTGTCCAACTTTTTGTGACCCCTGGACTGTAGCCCACCAGGCTCCTCTGTCCATGGGATTCTCCAGGCAAGAATACTGGAGTGGGGTGCCATTTACCAAGAGCAGAATATCTGAAGCAGAACAAATCAGTAAGCTGGAAGATAAAATGGTGGAAATAACTTTTGAAGAGCAGAGTAAAGTAAAAATAATGAAAAAGAACTAAGGATAGTCTCAGAGATCTCTGGGACAATATCAAACACACCAGTATTTGAATAATAGGGGTCCCAGAAGAAGAAGAAGAGGGAAAAAAAAGTGTATGAGAAAAACTTTGAAGACATTATAGTTGAAAATTTCTCCAATATGGAAAAGGAAGTAGTCAATCAAGTCCAAGAGGCACAGAGAGTCCCATACAGGATAAACCCAAGAAGAAACATGCCAAGACACATACTCATTAGACTAACAAAGACTAAACACGATGAAACAATATTAAAAGCAGCAAGGGAGAAGCAACAAGTAACATACAAGGGAAACCCCATATGCTTAACAGCTGATCTTTTAACAGAAACTCTGAGGGCCAGAAGGGAATGGCAGAATATATTTAAAGTACTGAAAGGGGAAAATCTACAACCAAGATTACTGTATCTGACAAGAATCTCATTCAAAATTGATGAAGAAATAAAAAGCTTTTCAGAAAAGCAAAAGTTAAGAGAATTCAATACCACCAAGCCAGCTTTGCAACAAATGTTAAAGGGACTTATGTAGTCAAGAAAAACAGAAGAAGAAAGATCTATGAAATCAACCTCAAACAATTAAGAAAATGGCAATAGGAACATATATATCAATGATTACTTTACATGTAAATGGATTAAATGCCCCAACCAAAAGACACAGACTGGCTGAAGGGATACAAAAACAAGACCCATATATATGCTGTCTACAAGAAACCCACTTCAGACTTAAAGACACATATAGACTGAAAGTGAGAGCATGGAAAAATATATTCCATGCAAATGGGAAGCAAAAGAAAACTGGAGTAGCAATGTTCATATCAGACAAAATAGACCTTAAAGAATATTACAAGAGATAAGGAAGGACACTACATAATGATCAAGGGATCAACCCAAGAGGAAGACATAACAATTTTAAATACCTATGCACTCAACATAGGAACACCTCAATACATATGACAAACACTAACAGACATAAATGGAGAAATTAACAGTAACACAACAATAGTAAGAGGCTTTAACACCTGACTCACATCAATGGGCAATCAATCATCGAAACAGAAAATTAATAAGGAAACACAAGCCTTAAGTGGTACATTAGATGAGATAGATCTCATTGATATCTTTAGGACATTCCATCCAAATGCAGAATACACCTTCTTCTCCAGTGCACATGGAACATTCTCCAGGACAGACCATATCTTGCGCCACAAATCAAACCTCAGTAAATTTAAGAAAACTGAAATTGTATCAAGCATCTTCTCCAATCACAATGCTATGTGACTAGATATCAATTAAAGGTGGGGGGGGGACTGTAAGGAACACAAACACAAGGAGATTAAACAACATGTTCAGTAACCAAAAGGTTACTGAAAAAAATAAAAAGAGAAACCAAAAATATTTTAGAAACAAATGACAATGAAAACACAACTCAAAACCTATGGCATGCAGCAAAAGCAGTTTTAAGAGAGAATTTATAGCAATATAATCCTACCTCAAGAAACAAGGAAAACATTGAATAAACAACCTAACTTTACACCTAAAACAGCTGGAAAAAGAAGAGAAAAAAAACCACGAAAATTAGTAAAAGGAAAGACATCATAAAGATCTGAGCAGAAATAAATGAAAAAGAAATGAAATAGATAATAGTAAAGATTAATAAAAATAAAAGCTTGTTCTTTGAGAAGATAAATAAAATTGACCAGCCTTTAGCCAGGACTCATCAAGAAAAGAAGAGAGAAGAATCAAATCAACAAAATTAGAAGTTAAACAGGAGAGGTTACACAGACAATGTAGAAATACAAAGGACTATTATAAACAACTAACTATACGGCAATAAAATAGACAACCTGGAAGAAATAGAAAGATTCTTTAAAAAGTTCAACCTTCCAACACTGAACCAGGAAGAAATATAAACTATGGACAACTCAGTTACAAGCACTGAAATTGAAGCTGTGAGGAAAATTTCCCCAAAAGCAAGAGCCCAAGACCAGATGGCTTCACAGAGGATTTGATGAAACACTTCAGTTCAATTCAGTTCAGTTCAGTCGCTCAGTCGTGTCCAACTCTGTGACCCCAAGAACCACAGCACCCCATGCCTCCCTGTTCATCACCAGCTCCCGGGGTTCACCTAAACTCATGTGCATCGAGCTGGTGATTCCATCCAGCCATCTCATCCTTTGTCCTCCCCCTTCTCCTCCTGCCCTCAATCTCTCCCAGTATCAGAGTCTTTTCCAATGAGTCATCTCTTCTCATGAGGTGGCCAAAGTATTGGAGTTTCAGCTACAGCATCAGTCCTTCCAAAATCACCCAGGACTGCTCTCCTTTAGGATGGAATGGTTGGATCTCCTTGCAGTCCAAGGGACTCACAACAGTCTTTTCCAGCACCACAGTTCAAAAGCATCACATCTTCAGTGCTCAGGTTTTGTCACAGTCCAATTCTCATATCCATACATGACCACTGGAAAAACCATAGCCTTCATTAGATGGACCTTTGTTCGCAAAGTAATATCTTTGCTTTTTAATATGCTATCTAGGTTGGTCATAACTTTCTTTCCAAGGAGTAAGCGTCTTTTAATTTCATGGCTGCAATCACAATCTTCAATGATTTTGGAGCCCCCAAAAATAAATCTGACTCTGTTTACACATCTATTTGCCATGAAGTGATGGGACCAGATGCCATGATCTTCATTTTCTGAATGTTGATATTTAAACCAACTTTTCCACTTTCTTATTCCATTTTCATCAAGAGGCTTTTTAGTTCCTCTTCACTTCCTGTCATAAGGGTAGTGTCATCTACATATCTGAGTTTACTGATATTTCTCCTGGCAATCCTGATTCCAGCTTGTGCTTCTTCCAGCTCAGTGTTTCTCATTATGTACTCTGAGTATAAATTAAATAAGCAGAGTGACAATATACAGCCTTGACATACTCCTTTTTCTATTTGGAACCAGTCTGTTGTTCCATGTCCAGTTCTAACTGTTGCTTCCTGACCTGCATACAGATTTCTCAAGAGGCAGGTCAGGTGGTCTGGTATTCCTATCTCTTTCAGAATTTTCCACGGTTTATTGTGATCCACAATAAACCAGAAAGAGATATTTTTCTGGAACTCTCTTGCTTTTTTGATGATCCAGCAGATGCTGGCAATTTTATCCCTGGTTCCTCTTCCTTTTCTAAAACCAGCTTGAACATCTGGATGTTCACGTTCACGTGTTGCTGAAGCCTGGCTTGGAGAATTTTGAGCATTACTTTACTAGCATGTGAGATGAGAGCAATTGTGTGGTAGTTAGAACATTCTTTGGCATTGCCTTTCTTTGGAATTGGAATGAAAACTGACCTTTTCCAGTTCTGTGGACACTGCTGAGTTTTCCAAATGTGCTGGCATATTGAGTGCAGCACTTTTACAGCATCATCTTTCAGGATTTGAAACAGCTCCACTGGAATTCCATCACCTCCACTAGCTTTGTTCATAGTGATGCCTCCTAAGGTCCACTTGACTTCACATTCCAGTATGTCTAGATCTAGGTGAGTGATCACACCATTGTAATTATCTGGGTTGTGAAGATCTTTTTTGTACAGTTCTTCTGTGTATTCTTGCCACCTCTTCTTAATATCTTCTGCTTATGTTAGGTCCATACCATTTCTGTCCTTTATCGAGCCCATCTTTGCATGAAATGTTCCCTTGGTATCTCTAATTTTCTTGAAGAGATCCCCAGTCTTTCACATTCTGTTGTTTCCTTCTATTTCTTTGCTTTGATCACTGAGAAAGATCAGTGATCAAAGATTATTATTTCTTCTTGCTATTCTTTGGAAATCTGCATTCAAATGGGAATGTCTTTCCTTTCCTCTTTTCGTTTTTGCTTCTCTTCTTTTCAAAGCTATTTGTAAGGACTCCCCAGACAGCCATTTTGCTTTTTTTTTTCTTTTCCATGGAGATGGTCTTGATCCCTGTCTCTTGTACAATGTCATGAACCTCTGTCCATGTTCATCAGGTATCCTGTCTATCAGATCTAGTCCTTTAAATCTATTTCTCACCTCCACTGTATAATCATAAGGGATTTGATTTAGGTCATACTTGAATGGTCTAGTGGTTTTCCCTACTTTCTTCAACTTCAGTCTGAATTTGTCAATAAGGAGTTCATGATCTGAGCCACAGTCAGCTCCTGGTCTTGTTTTTGCTGACTGTATAGAGCTTCTCCATCTTTGGCTGCAAAGAATATAATCAATCTGATTTCACTGTCGACTATATGGTGATGTCCATGTGTAGAGTCTTCTCTTGTGTTGGTGGAAGAGGGTGTTTGCTATGACCTATGCCTGCTCTTGGCAAAACTCTATTAGCCTTTGCCCTGCTTCATTCCATAGTCCAGGGCCAAATTTGCCTGTTACTCCAGGTGTTTCTTGACTGCCTGCTTTTGTATTCCAGTCCCCTATAATGAAAAGGACATCTTTTGGGGGTGTTAGTTCTAGAAGGCCTTGTAGGTCTTCATAGAACCATTCAACTTCAGCTTCTTCAGTGCTACTGGTCAGGGCATAGTCTTGGGTAACTGTGATACTGAATGGTTTGCCTTGGAAACAGACAGAGATCATACTATCATTTTTGAGACTGCATCCAAGTACTGCATTTTGGACTCTTTTGTTGACCATGATGGCTACTCCATTTTTTCTAGAGGATTCCTGCCCACAGTAGTAGATATAATGGTCATCTGAGTTAAATTCACCCATTTCAGTCCATTTTAGTTTGCTGATTCCTAGAATGCTGATGTTCACTCTTGCAATCTCCTGTTTGACCACTTCCATTTGCCTTGATTCATGAACCTAACATTCCTGGTTCCTATGCAATATTGCTCTTTACAGCATTGGACCTTGCTTCTGTCACCAGTCACATCCACAACTGGGTATTGTTTTTGCTTTGGCTCCAACCCTTCCTTCTTTCTGGAGTTATTTCTCCACTGATCTCCAGTAGCATATTGGGCACCTACTGACCTGGGGAGTTCCTCTTTCTGTATCCTATCATTTTGCCTTTTCACATTGTTCATGGGGTTCTCAAGGCAAGAATATTGAAGTAGTTGCCATTCCCTTCTCCAGTGGACCACCTTCTGTCAGATGTCTCCCCATGACGCATCTGTCTTGGGTGACCCCACACGGAATGGCTTAGTTTCATTGAGTTAGACAAGGCTTGATCTGTGTGATCAGATTGGCTAGTTTTCTCTGATTATGGTTTCAATGTGTCTGCCCTCTGATGCCCTCTCGCAATACCTACCACCTCACTTGGGTTTCTCTTACCTTGGACATGGGATATCCCTTCATGGCTGCTCTAGCAAAGCACAGTCGCTGCTCCTACCTTGGACAAGGTTGCCCCTCCTGACCTTGAATGTGGAGTAGCTCCTCTTGGCCCTCTTGCACCCACACAGCTGATGCTCCTTGCACATGTGGTTGCTTCTCTTGGCTGCCACCTAGAATGAAATATTTAGAGAAGAGCTAATGCCTATCTGTCTAAACCTCTTTCAAAAAATTGCAGAGGAAGGAACACTTCCAAGCTCATTCTACAGGCCACCATCATCCTGATACCAAAACTGGACAAAGACAACACAGAAAAAGAAACTATGGGCCAATATCACAGATGAACACAGATGCAAAAGTCCTCAACAAAATTTTAGCAAACAGAATTCAGCAACACGTCAAAAAAGCTCATACACCATGATCAAGTTGGATCTATTTCAAGGATGCAAGTATTCTTTAATATATGCAAATTAATCAATGTGATACACCATATTGACAAATTGAAAGATAAAACCATATGATCATCTCAATAGATGCAGAAAAAGCCTTTGACAAAATTCAGCACCCATTTATAATTAAAACTCTTCAAAAAATGGACATAGAGGGAGCTTACCTCAACATAATAAAGGCCATATATGATAAGCCTACAGCAAACATTATTTTCAATGGTGAAAAACTGAAAGCATTGCCCCTAAGATCAGGAACAAGACAAGGGTGTCCACTTTCACCACTATTATTCAACATAGTTCTGGAAGTCCTAGCTACAGCAACCAGAGAAGAAAAAGAAATACAAGGAATCCAGACTGGAAAAGGAGAAGTAAAGCCCTCACTGTTGGCAGATGACATGATACTGTACATAGAAAACCCTAAAGAGAGTATCAAAAAATTACTAGAGGTAATCAGTGAAAAATCAAAACACAGGAATCACTTGCTTTTCTATATATTAACAATGAAAAATCAGAAAGAGAAATTAAGGAATCAGTCCCATTCATCACTGCAAGAAAAAGAATTAAATATCTAGGAATAAACTTACCTAAGGAGACAAAAGAACTGTACATAGAAAATTATAAGACACTGATGTAAGAAATCAAAGATGACATAAACAGATGTTCCTGAGTAGGAGAATCAATATTGTGAAAATGAGTATACTATCAAATGTAATCTACAGATTCAGTATGATCCCTATCAAATTACCAATGGCATTTTTCAGAGATCTAGAACAAAAAAATTCACAATTCACATGGAAACAGAAAAAATCCTGAACAGCAAAAGCAACCTTGAGAAAGAAGAATGGAGCTGGAGGAGTCAACCTTCCTGACTTCAGATTATACTATAAAGCTACAGTCATCAAGACTCTATGGTACTGGAACAAAAACAGAAATATAGACCAATGGAACAAGATAGAAGGCCCAGAAATAAACCCATGCACTAAATGGGTATCTTATTTTTGATGAAGAAGGCAAGAATATACAGTGGGGCAAAGAAAGCCTCTTCAATAAATGGTGCTGGAAAAACTGGACAGCTACATGTAAAAGAATGAAATTAGAGCACTTCCTAACACCATACACAAAGATTGACTCACAGTGCATTAAAGTACTAAATGTAAGACCAGAAACTATAAAACTCCCAGAGGAAAACAGGCAGAATGCTCGATGATATAAATCAAACCAAGATCCTCTATGACTCACCTCCTAAAGTTATGGAAATAAAAACAAAAGTAAACAATTGAGACCTGATTAAACCTAAAAGCTTTTGCACAGCAAAGGAAACTATAAGCAAGGTGAAAAGATAACCCTCAGAATGAGAGAAAGTAATAGCAAATGAAATGATTGATAAAGGATTAATTTCCAAACTACAGAAGCAGCTCATGCAACTCAATGCCAGAAAAACAAAAAACCCAATCAAAAAGTGGGAAAATGACATAAACAGACATTTTTCCAAAGAAGACACACAGATGGCTAAAAATACATGAAATGATGCTCACCATCACTCATTATTAGAGACATGCAAATCAAAACTATAATGAGATATCACCTCACACCAGTCAGAATGGCCAGCATCAAAAAGCCTACAAATAATAAATACTGGAGAGGGTGTGCAGAAAAGGGAACACTCTTGCACTGTTGGTGGGAATGTAAATTGATGCAGCCACTATGGAAGATGGTATGGAGACTCCTTTGAACACTAGGAATAAAACCACTACATGACCCAGCAATCCCACTCCCAGGCATATACTGAGGAAACCAAAATTGAAAAAGACACATGTATCCCATTGTTCACTGCAGCACTATTTACAGTAGCTAGAACATGAAAGAAACCTTGATATCCATCGACAGATGAATGGATAAAGAAGTTGTGGTTCATATACAGAATGGAATATTCAGTTCAGTACAGTTCAGCTCAGTTCAGTCACTCAGTCATGTCTGACTCTGCAACCTCATGAATTGCAACACGCCAGGCCTCCCTGTTCATCACCAACTCCCGGAGTTCACTCTAACACATGTCCCTCGAGTCAGTGATGCCATCCAGCCATCTCATCCTCTGTTGTCCTCTTCTCCTCCTGCCCCCAATCCCTCCCAGCATCAGAGTCTTTTCCAATGAGTCAACTCTTCTCATGAGGTGGCCAAAGTACTGGAGTTTCAGCTTTAGTATCAGTCCTTCCAGTGAACACCCAGGACTGATCTCCTTTAGAATGGACTGGTTGGATCTCCTTGCAGTCCAAGGGACTCTAAAGAGTCTTCTTCAACATCACAGTTCAAAAGCATCAATTCTTCAGTGCTCAGCCTTCTTCATAGTCCAATTCTCACATCCATACATGACCAATGGAAAAACCAAAGCCTTGACTAGATGGACCTTTGTTGGCAAAGTAATATCTCTGCTTTTTAATATGCTATCTAGTTTGGTCATAACTTTCCTTCCAAAGGAGTAAGCATCTTTTAATTTCATGGCTGCAGTCACCATCCGCAATGATTTTGGAGCCCCCAAAAATAAAGTCTGACACTGTTTCCGCTGCTTCCCCATCTATTTCTCATGAAGTGATGGAACCAAATGCCATGATCTTTGTTTTCTGAATGTTGAGCTTTAAAGAACTTTTTCACTTTCCTGTTTCACTTTCATCAAGAGGTTTTTTAGTTCTTCTTCACTTTCTGCCATAAGGGTGGTGTCATCTACATAACTGAGGTTACTGATATTTCTCCTGGCGATCTTGATTTCAGCTTGTGCTTCTTCCAGCTCAGTGTTTCTCATTATGTACTCTGAATATAAGTTAAATAAGCAGGGTGACAATATACAACCTTGACATATTCCTTTTCCTATTTGGAACCAGTCTGCTGTCCCATGTCCAGTTCTAACTGTTGCTTCCTGACCTGCATATAGGTTTCACAAGAGGCAGGTCAGGTGGTCAGGTATTCCTATCTCTTTCAGAATTTTCCACAGTTTATTGTGATCCACACAGTCAAAGGCTTTGGCATAGTCAATAAAGCAGAAATAGATATTTTTCTGGAACTCTCTTGCTCTTTGGATGATCCAGCAGATGTTGGCAATTTGATCTCTGGTTCCTCTGCCTTTTCTAAAACCAGCTTGAACATCTGAAAGTTCATAGTTCACATATTGCTGAAGCCTGGCTTGGAGAATTTTGAGCATTACTTACTAGTGTGTGAGATGAATGCAATTGTGCGCTAGTTTGAGTATTCTTTGGCATTGTCTTTCTTTGAGACTGGAATGAAAACTGCCCTTTTCCAGTCCTGTGGCCACTGCTTAGTTTTCCAAATTTGCTCTCTTGTTGAGTTCAGCACTTTCACAGCATCATCTTTCAGGATTACTCAATCATAAAAAGGAACACATTTGAGTCAGTTCTGATGAGGTGGATGAACCTAGAACCTATTATACAGAGTGAATTGAGTGAGAAAGAGAAAGATAAATATCATGTTCTAACACATATATATGGGAGCTAGAAAAATGGTATTTAAGAATTTATTTACAGGGCAGCGATGGAGAAACAGACATATACAATATACTTACAGACATGGGAAGAGGGGAGGAGAGGGTGAGATGTATGGAAAGAGTTATATGTAAAGAGTATCTTAGATTACCACATATGAAATAGACAGCCAAGGGGAATTTGCTGTATGGCTCAGGAAACTCAAACAGGGGCTCTGTATCAAACTAGAGGGGTGGGATGGGGTGGGAGATGGGAGGTAGGTTCAAAAGGGAGGGGATTATATGTATACCTATGGCTGATTCATGTTGAGGTTTGACAGAAAACAACAAAATTCTGCAAAGCAATTATACTTCAATAAAAAATTAATTAATTTTAAAAAGGTGCTCAATCTCATAGTTAAGCAGGAAAATACACATTTAAAGTATGATAAAATGCTACTTTAAACCACTTGGATTTGACTGGACAGTCTTAAATTACCTAATAATACCAGGTACTGACAGGAGGTGAATCAAAGAAAACTCTTATAAATGATAGCAGGAATGTAAAACAGCTTGAAAACTATTTAGTATTAAATATGTACTACAACCCAGGAAATCCACAAAACAGAAAAACACTCATCCATATACATAAACAGACATATTCATAACAGCATTACTTATAAAAGTAAAAATTGTCATCAGAAGGTGAAAATGATAAATTCATGTCAACTATCACACAGCAATAAAAATTAGTGAACCAGAGTGACATATAACAAGATGATTCATTATCATAGACATAATGTTGTTTTCTTCAAAATCCAAAGCAAGTGGCAAAAGAATTCAAACTGCATAATATCATTTTTTTAAAAGTTAAATTACCAAAGCAACATAAAAATATTCTTAGTGAAAGTGCATGAAATTTATTAATGTACAAATAAATACAAAATTTAGGAATGAGGTTGCCTCTATGGGGTGAGGGAAGAAGAGGTAAAGGAATGGCAGA
Organism: Madoqua kirkii; assembly: GCA_006408675.1. NCBI lineage: Eukaryota > Metazoa > Chordata > Mammalia > Artiodactyla > Bovidae > Madoqua > Madoqua kirkii. The sequence goes on from SJYC01059623.1 coordinate 28,542, forward strand.
GGAAGCTTCAGTCTTAATCATATTTTCCTCCTTAAAAGAGATGCACGATTCATACATCAGTGTTCATCGTAATTTGTATATCATAAATTAATGTTTAAAATAAAAAATAATTATCCAAATGAATTAAATGTAACAATAACCCTTCTCTTTCACTAGAATTAGACTGTTAATCTGAAAAGTTATGACCAATCTCGATAGTATACTCAAAAGCAGAGGACATTACTTTGCCGACTAAGGTCCGTCTAGTCAAGGCTATGGTTTTTCCTGTGGTCATGTATGGATGTGAGAGTTGGGCTGTGAAGAAGGCTGAGCACTGAAAAACTGATGCTTTTGAACTGTGGTGTTGGAGAAGACTCTTGAAAGTCCCTTGGACTGCAAGGAGATCCAACCAGTCCTTTCTGAAGGAGATCAGCCCTGGGATTTCTTTGGAAAGAATGATGCTAAAGCTGAAACTCCAGTATTTTGGCCATCTCATGAGAAGAGTTGATTCATTGGAAAAGACTCTGATGCTGGGAGGGATTGGGGGCAGGAGGAGAAGGGGATGACCGAGGATGAGATCTCTGGATGGCATCTCGGACTCGATGGACGTGAGTCTGAGTGAACTCCGAGTGATGGTGATGGACAGGGAGGCCTGGCGTGCTGCGATTCATGAGGTCGCAAAGAGTCGGCCACGACTGAGAGACTGAACTGAACTGAACTGAGAGATTAGTTTCACAGTAAGGCCATCTAACAAATGAATTTGAAGAAGAATCTAATGACTCCCACTTCCTGCTCAGTGCTTCTTCCTGTTTTTCAAAAACAGCCCTCCATACCTATATGGTTCCCCACTGATGTTGATTCTGTCATACCAAGCTCCAGGAACTCTGAGCTCTTCAGATCTACATCCCCATACATAAAAATCTAACATTTCTAAAATTCCAATAAGAACCAATATCTAATTAAGTTAGATATTAGATAATTATTAAAAGATATTAAGATACATAAGTGGTTTTTGTTTAAATCAGGAATTGCCAAGGCAACTTCTCTAAAACCAGGCCTCTAAAGAAAGTTATTAGAAAGATAGTTGACACCTGACAGTTAATATCACCATATGTCTTTTATTTTCAAATAAAATTGGTCCTGCTTTTCCTGGACACAGATTATCATCTCAAAAATTTTAGTAGTGTGAATCAAAGGAGTTGATTAACAGTTTATGAAATTTTATGGATTTAATATTTAGCCATTGATAGATGTATTCTGAATAGCTAAACTATTAAAAACTGCTTTGATCTAATTTTTAGAGTTGTTAATGTTTTGGAATTGGACCTCTGCTTGAGCAACAGCCTAAGGATATTCAGCATTCATCTTTCTCTAGTGTTCAGACAGTCATCTGCATTTCCAGAGGGTTGATGACAGGGCAACTTGTAGTTTTAGGACAAGCATCTGTATTTGCATTTCAATAGCTCCATAATTCTATGGAACTATTGAAATCTCCTCAGTATGCTTCATTGTTTAAATAGTGAAGGTGGCCAAAATTTGTTCAGGATTCATAAACCTTAGGAAAAAGTTGAATCATGGTATTCAAGGCTCACTCTACAGAGAATACTTCCTTCTTATTTTTTTTAAATGCTAAAATAGTGTTTGTTAAAACTCATAGGCAATGCATCACACCTGCTCACATTTAAAATGATTTATCCATTTGAACCTCTAGAGTCTGAAATCAAGGTTCTATGATATGACAAAGAGGAAAGGAGTACATATGCCTTGAAATATATTACAGAGGTAACCACTAGTGCCACCCAGGAAGCCCTTCTCCTCATTCAGTTCAGTTCAGTGGCTCAGTCGTGTCCGACTCTTAGCGACCCCATAAATCGCAGCACACCAGGCCTCCCTGTCCATCACCAACACCCGGAGTTCACTCAGATTCATGACCATCGAGTCCGTGATGCCATCCAGACATCTCATCCTCTGTCCTCCCCTTCTCCTCCTGCCCCCAATCCCTCCCAGCATCAGAGTCTTTTCCAATGAGTCAACTCTTTGCATGAGGTGGCCAAAGTACTGGAGTTTCAGCTACAGCATCACTCCCAAAGAAATCCCAGGGCTGATCTCCTTCAGAATGGACTGGTTGGATCTCCTTGCAGTCCAAGGGACTTTCAAGAGTCTTCTCCAACACCACACTTCAAAAGTATCAATTCTTCAGCACTCAGCCTTCTTCACAGTCCAACTCTCACAGCCATACATGACCATTGGAAAAAGCATAGCCTTGACTAGACAGACTTTAGTCGGCAAAGTAATGTCTCTGCTTTTTAATATGCTATCTAGGTTGGTCATAACTTTTCTTCCAAGGAGTAAGTGTCTTTTAATCTCATGGCTGCAATCACCATCTGCAGTTATTAGAAGGGGACAATTTTGTTTTTATTTAGGAAAACAGTTCCACTTAACACATGGGATATAAGTTCATTGGTAGGTATGTTACCTGTTTGCTATGATCATAAGTTTCCTCATAATTGGCTATGATTTTACATACAGAATTTTTTGTCAAATATTTTGGGAAAAGGGAGTTAAATCCTGGAGTTATAATAAGAAATTCTGAGTTCAGGTGCAGGGCAATTGGGTACATTTCTGAGATGAGCCTTGTGCCCTTCCAATAAGTGTGGGAAAATATTTCCACTAAACAATTTTAGGAAGTGATTAAATAAGGGATATATGTGAAAGTTATGTGCAAACTGTATACAAAAGAACTGAAGGCCTATAAAAGTATTGATACAACTGTATAATTGTTGTGTGAGGTTATTTATTTTAGATTTTCAATTGCAACCTAAAAATTTTCATATCACTGTCTAGCTGAAACACTGAGATGTGGCAAATGTTTATAAGGATAAAACTGTGGGTGAAAAGCAGAGCCCTAGAGAGCTTAGTTCCGGAGAAGGCAATGGCACCCCACTCCAGTACTCTTGCCTGGTAAATCCCATGGACGGAGGAGCCTGGTGGGACGCAGTCCATGGGGTCGCTAAGAGTCGGACACGACTGAGCGACTTCACTTTCACTTTTCACTTTCATGCATTGGAGAAGGAAATGGCAACCCACTCCAGTGTTCTTGCCTGGAGAACCCCCGGGACAGGGGAGCCGGGTGGGCGGCCGTCTTTGGGATCGCGCAAAGTCGGATATGACTGAAGCGACTTAGCAGCAGCAGCAGCAGCAGAGAGCTCAATTCAAAAATTTGCCTTTAATTTTTTGTTTCCTTGCCCTTTCAGAACCCTTTCTTGATGGTGTTTTATAACTCACTTTTAAAATGATCTGGCTCTTAAAAATACGCTCTTATTCTTTTTTCCTTTTACATGCAAATAATATGATACACTGGAAAGTTATCCTTAAAAGTCACCACTCTTTCATGGCCCAGGTAAAGTGGAAAATAATCATTCTTGGTACTCTGCTGATTAGGTATCAAAGTCTCTTCTTCCTAGACAACTCTTAGCAGTCAGAAAAGATAATTTTTGACCTTGAAGATTTTAGCATTGCAAATCCAAGAATATGAGCAAATGCATTTTCTTTATAGTAAACTGTGAATTTGCATCGACTGGAGTGGCATCTGAACATCATGACGTCTACTGTATTAGCCATGTAGAGAGATGAAGGGACATTCTCACTTACCATGTGGAAACGAAAAGCTTATAGCCTGTATTCCAAGAAAAGAAAAAAAAATGATTTCAGGATGATAAATCTTATTTTAAAGGGAGAGTTGACTTGTTGGGTTTAGACAATAAAAGAGAAGTCTAAATATAGCACCAGCCTCGTCAATAGGGGTTTCTTAACATATTGCTCCTTTGGGGAGTTTAAAGACGTGTGAGACTTTACATGTGTGTGTGTGCCTTTACATGAGAGAGATGAGTGTGTGTGAGTGTGAGAATGTGTGTTCCTGGCCGGAGAGGGGGTGGAAGCGTGAAGAGTGGTTGGAAAACCCCTTCTAATTTTGTGCACACCCAGGGCAGCCACCCCGGCCCCAGAAGGAGAATGGAACGCCAGAGCAGGCACAAAGGTCGTTGCCTTGACTAATGTGAACAGACTGAACCGCTAGCAGAGTTTTCTCCTTGGCAGCCAACAACCTGCAGCCGGGAAGGCGGGCGGGGGAGGAAACCCCGAAGAGGCGCTCCCGGCCGCCTCTTTGCTGAGAAAGCAGGAGCGGCAGCCTGCGGAGCCACCGGCGCAGCGTCACCGAGCCGGTGCGGGTGCGGGGCGCTCGGGAAGGCGCAGAGGCCCGGAGGCGCTGGTGCGGCGGAGTCGCCCGCGCTGCAGGACGCCGCTCCGGGGCCGCCGGAGCGCCACAGGCCGATCGAGCTGCAGGAAGAGCCGGCAGCCGCGCGCTGCCCGGGAGCGCCGTGCCTCGAGCACCTGCTTGGAGCCCAGCGGGCGATTGAAAGAACCTGGAGAGCTCGGCCAGTCGTCCCGTTCTTTACAAAAAAAAAAAAAAAAAAAAAACCAGCCAGAGCCGGGAGAAGGCAACCATTTCAGTACTCCGCGGGACTGGGAATTTGCTTCTCACAATTTGGGGTAGCCCGAGTAGAGGTCAGAGGGGCAGGCGAGGAAAGGAGCCCGAACAGGAGCCGAGGGCTGTGAAAGTGGTCACCCCCTTCCCTACTGCTGGAAAATCTCCTTGACAGGTTTTAGCACTTTGAGGCTGCTGCAGCTGGTGTCGTCGGAAAAGGGGGTGGGAAAAATAAGAGAGGGGGCGGGGAGAGCAGGGAGACACAGCCAAGAGCCAGGAGCAGCGCCTCCTCGCCTGCCAATCCAGGCACCTGTGCACCAAGCCACTGCACCGAGGAGGACCCCTCTCCGGGAGAACCCCGGGCTTGAAGCCACGGACAGTCAGCCCCTGCGCAGCGAGTTCTCACCGGAGGGACCTGCAACAGCCCACTCCACCGTCGCCTGCAGCCGCGGGAGCGCACGGCCCCTCCGAACCGCCCGCTGCTTCCTGGGTCCCCGGGGATCCTCGCCCAGGAGAGGCGCGGCAGCGGGTTCGGGGTTTTACGGAGTTGGGTGCAAGATTAGCCTTTTCGGCACGTCTTTTCTCCTCCCAGGATTTATTGTCTGTGGAGCCTTCTGGGGTGGGGAGGGAGCGCGCCTCCGCCACCGCCGCGGCCGCCTCAGCTGCTGCGGTTGCTTGCACGGCGCGCAAGGCAGGCGGAAGCTGGGGAGTGGATGCGCTCCTGCCTCCCCCGCCAGCGCTTCGGGCTTCCCCTCGGCCGCTTCCCGCGGAAACCTCTCCAGCTGTCCACCTGAAGGGCACCAGCATCATGGTCTAACGTGGCAGCTGCCTGGAATCCCCTCTTTCTCCTTCTCTTCTCCTCCTTCACCCCTCCTCTCCTCCGAGGTCCCTCGTGCCCACTCTACTGCGGACCCCCGGACACTTTAAGGAATAACCCTCGGCAGCTGCACGATTCACTTTCTCCGGAACCTCATGGGCAGTTTCTCCCGCCGGCGATGTAAGTAGGATAATATTGCTTTGGGGCCAAGGGGGTCGCGAGGGCCTCGCCGCTTGTGGCCGCAGCGACAGTGAGCGCCTTAAGTGAGGGACCCAGGTGGCCGACAGAACGGGCATGGGGGTTAGGAGAACCTGAGCCTTCAGCGCTCCCTGGGAGCTGCTCGCCCGCTGGCCCGCGGAGGTGGCGAGGATGTGGTAGATTGCGGGGCATTTAGAATCTCGTGCTTGCTGTTGCTGGTGCTGGGGAGTGCCGAGTGGCCTGGGCTGGCGGGTGAGCTTAAAGGGTTACATATTGCGAAAAGGAAGGCAAAGAGCGATTTTGGGTGCTGATGCTGAGACCTACGATTGAGGTTGAGGTTGATCATAGTTCTTTTTTATCTTGAATATCTCCAGTCAGCTTTTTCCGGAGGTGTCTGAAGGATGAAGCGCTCCTTTGATATTGGTTCTCTGTCTCTGTCTGTCTCTCTCTCTCTCTGTCACACACACACACTTGTGGCAGGTCACGTTTGTCCCTTTATCTAAAAAGCTGTAGTATTACTGTGTGATGCCTATTTGTTTGAAAAATATAATTAGAAGACCTTTATGCCATTGGGAACTGAAGGGATAGGGTGGGGTTTTGGGGAGGAGATGAAGGGGAAGAAAGAGTATAAAAGACTGGAGGACCAAAAGAAGTGGGGGAGCGATGGAGCGAAGCCCTTCTCCCCCGGAGTCGGGGAAAGCGGTGTCTCCTTCCCCTAAGCTCAACAGCTCCAGCCCACACATCTCCTTTGTGTGGCTCGGAGAAGCTGGTGAAGCAGCACTATTCCCAATCCCAATGCTGGGCCCCCTCCAGCATCTTGCATCCTTCTTTCAGTCATTAAGGATGCAGGACTAGTTTTGAGTCCTACGTGGAAAGAGGGAGGAAAGCACATTAGCATCAGGGTAATAATAGCACCTTAGCTCACAGACAAATAAATTGGGTGCCAAAGATTCTCCTGTCTTTACAGTTTGCAGAGTCAAGAATGGGAATAGGGGATGGGACTTTTACAGAATGTCTTTAAAAATAGTATGACTTCGTGATAACGGAGATGGCTGCAAAATTGCCTCATTATACTACTTCTTGGCCATCAGGGCTGCATAAAGGACCCGCCTCCGCCCTCTCCCTTACTGTCTCCTCCCCATCAAGTCACAAAGCGAGAGGGCTGGGCGAGAGGGCGCAGCGCCAGGCAGAGAAGGGAAGGGGTCACTTTCACAACTCCCAGGAATCGACTTCAAAAAGGAACCATCTGCGACTCCCACGACTCCCACGTTCCTTTCGAACTTCTTCAAAAGAAATTAGAAAACGGGGGAGGGGAGGGTGCGCTCAGTGAGACATGATCTTCCACCTGCTCTTTTCCATTACTTTCCCAATACACTTTCAACACACCGAATTCACCTGCAGTGGTAACTGGGTCACCACGTAAATGTGTACCTGTGTACGTTGAAATGTGGTCCTCTTGGTAGATAAAAAGCAATTCATAAGTGAGCATATTTTAACGTGGGTAAAATTTCTAAGCACCATAGAGATTTTATAGCGTGGGCGAGAAGAGTGCATTCCAGCGAAAGCAGGACACGTGATCTCCAACGGGAGAGATACAGTATTAGGAACTCGGTTTTCTTTGTTCCTGGCTGAGCCTATGAGATGCTCAGCATCCCTGTTGCTTAAACCCTCCTGTAAAACGGAAAAATAATAAAGTTGATGAGGGAGAGACTAGACGTGAGGAAGCAGAAGTAGATACCTGCGAAGGGATTGAACCTTCCGCCTCGCCACCACCTTTCCTACTTTATTGCTCACCTCCCACCCACCCAGCTCCTCGCCGCCGCTAGCCCCCTATTTAAAAGTGAGACCTTCCTTCCGAGAGACGTGGCGGAAAAGTTCCCCAGCCCCTGTACACGTGGGTTCTCTAGCGCCTCAGAACCTGCTGCGTTTCTCAACAGATTCTGCCACCTCCCCAGTCCAAGTGTCACGCCTCCATCCAGGCGTCTTGAGCTGACTTCACAGACTCTTAGGAGAACCTCCAGGGGATTTTGTGCAAAAGACAGTAGAGCAGAGTCAGTTCCCTGCTTCTTGGAAACCGTTGAGAAAGCAGGAATGTAGGAGTGTTTTTATTTTTCCTTAGAAATAAGGCATATGACCAAAGTATGTCGAGGGTGATGTTTAGTGATGTTTGCATTTGGACGCCCAGGAAGTGCATCAGGCCTGTGGAATGTCCTGAGGTGTGATTATTTATTAATGTAATGGAATTAGAATTTGTTCTAGACCCACAATTAGTTCTCCGACTTGGAGATTTCTTATTTCATTTTTCACTCCATGTTTTATAAGCGATCTTCCTGGGTGGAAGTTTTTTAAAATGTGGGTTATTTCTGTACTGTGTTGCATTGCATCATACTAATATGTTGGTAAGGAAAGCAGAGTCAATTTCCATGACATATTATGAAGTGAAAGTTTTTTATGCATTTTTAAAAATACTCGACTGTCCAAGAAAAGATGTGTACTTACCATGGCAACCCTTACATTCCCCATCACGTGTGCCTGCACATTTGCAGCTTCAGAATTAGAAACCACTTCCTAAAGAAATAAACCTGTTTCTGTTACAGTAGCCATGTTTTATTCTGAATTTTAGGGCTGCTTTAGGCTGGCATTAAAATTGTCTTAATTAAAATCCCATTTCACTATTTTTTGTAAGCTTTAAATTCTTCTGCTTCCTTTATAAAATTCAAAACATAGCTTAAAGTGTTTTGTGTGTCTGTATTTTGGTGTGTTTTTTATTTTTAAAAAATTGCAAAGATGGAAATTAACATCACTGAATTTTTAGCAATTATAAACTCATTAAATGACAGTATTATCCACATAATGTTAATTCTCAGAGCATTTCGTAGATCTCATTTGCAGTTTGTAGTCCGTGGTAATACTTGATATAAAAACCTAGTTTTTTTTTAATGACTTAAAATATTAAAGCAACTTAGCATACCGTAAAGTTGCATCCTGAAGCATGCACGCGTACCTTTATATTCTAATTGATTGGAAAGGAGATAATCTCACATTATACGTTATGTCTTTTGAGAAGGTGCCCTAGTATTAGCCAATCTGTCCTTAAATATTTATGTGGTATTTCCTGCAGCAAGACACAGTTCTAGTTCCTAGTTCTGCAGGCCATAAGAAGTGTAAGTAAAACTGTCCCTGGGACTTGTTTACAACAGAGCATGAAAATAAGACAAACAGAACAAGCTAGGGTATAATAATATGCAAATGAAGCTTTTGCAAGTGAGACCCCTTCTGTAAATTTTTTTTGTTCAAGCTATTTAAAAAAATATACATGCATAAAAATATGCACTAAAATCGTATTACCTATACAAATTGAGGCATAAGTAAAACAGATCTAATGCAGTGGATTCCCTCTGTGATCAAGGAATTTTGGATTTATACTGAATTAATTGTACCCTATTTGGGAGCTACATTTTAAGGCCTTTAATTTAATTATGAAAAGATGGAAAGTTTTAGGATTCTTCTTCTCCCCAAAAAGATCTTATGAGAACAGAACTGCTGAACAGAATGTAAAGGCTTGATTTCAAGATTGTCTTCATCTTTGAGAGCTGGAAAATTATCCATTGGCAGACTCAAGCCACTTGGGAGAGATTGTGAAAGTGAAAGGTTTTATGGAAATAAATCTGAAGTAATTGGTTCACTGCCCCGGGCCAGAATGGATACTTCGGAGAGAGCAGGGAGGGGATGTCTGTTGTGAGCTGCTTCCCAGGACCAATCCTTGACCCTCCACCTCCGAGTTCTCTAAGCTTGACAGAGTCGGCGGTTCCGGGCCACACCTGAAGTCACCGATGCCCGTGTAGCTCTCTGAAAAGTTGCTGTACAGCCTTTCCCTTTCCGAAAAGCTAAGGGGCCAGACTAGACTGGGACTTTCCAGGTGGCTCAGTGGTAAAGAATCTGCCTGCCAAGCAGGAGGCACTGGTTCAATCCCTGGGTTAGAAGATCCCCTGGAGAAGGAAATGGCAACCCCGTCCAGTATTCTTGCCTGGAGAATTCCATAGACAGAGCACCCTGGTGGGCTACCATCCATGGGTCACAAGAGAGTCTGACACGACTTGGCGATGAAACAACAAAGACTAGATTAGGGAATCTGAAGCTTTGTTCTGTCTGCTGTTAGTTCTGTAAAACTTTACTAGAGAGCCAGCAGGAAAGAATTTCAAGGTAAAATAAGCCTGAGAATTTATAGCAGTTCTTATTTTTTGAGGAACTTAAAGTATGTTCAACTTTGTGTAACCATAAATGTCCTTTCCTGTTTGACGTGTCACTTCTGCTACTACTGTCTCCCAGGGATCTTGATTTCTGTAGAACACAATTTGGGAAAGGATGGACTAAGTGATCTCTGAGTCCCTTCCAGATTTCGTATTCTGTGATTCATGAACTTTTACTAAATTGTCGTAGAAGGGAACTTGTTCTATTTGCTGTTTAGCTTAAAATGGTTTTTAATCCAGGTTTTAAAATGCCAGTGAAAAAATTTAGTTTAGAAAATCTGCCTGTCACATCTGCTAGGATTATTCATTTTTAGGTGAAGATGCACAGCCTTATAACACTTCAACTAATGTCCCAGTTTGTGAATTCTTGGCCCTTGGTTTTTCCCATCTGTCTGTACCTTGCCAGACAGACCCAACAAGATGGAACTTAATTGTGTTTGCACAGTGCCAAACACCTGCATGGAAAGTATTTCAAAAGTCAAATTCTTGAGTGTGTTGTCTACGTAATGCCAAATGGGAAATAGCTGCATTTTTTCCATTAAAATTAGAATTTCCACGTTGATGTTTGGTGCTGCAATGAGCTTCAGATTATTTTCTTATTCACACATCTTTGGGAGGAGGCTGAAGACTGAACCTCCCGAGTTCTGGAGATCATCTCTAGGTTGTGTGTGTTAAAAGTGCCAGGGACCTTGTTTGTTCTGGATAATTGAGGATGGCCTGCATTTTAATATGCATGATCAGCTATGCAGATCTTGTCCTGTGAACCATCAATTAGCACAACACAGTTTCACAAGTCAGTACATGCAGATACAAACACCCTTGGGAAGCAATGCTCAAATCATTACTGACAGTGTACAGCTTGCATGCAGGTAATCATGATCAGAAAGCCATGATTATCCAGAAGGAGAAGTGATTTTTATGGTAATGTGTCATGTGGTTGACTCTTGGTATCTAATACCTTTGAGGTAACAATTTCAGTTTTAACCTCTCTCTAATTTGATCATGTTTGCAAAAAATGTTTAATTCACTCCCTATGACCTACGTGTAATTATTATTTTTATAACAAACCATATAGAGTGTTCTAAACCCAAATGAAATAGTCTTTGTACCAAAAACATTATTGATAATATCTCTATGGATGAGAAAAATGGTGGTGTGGTTAATCAAATATTCTAGGTAAGAGAGACTTGCTAATAATTCCTTATATTCCAATAAGAAAAGATTATACTTTTTTTGTTGCAAATTTTAGAATCTAATTATACAGTCCTTTCTTTAATATATACCCTGACATGTATCTAGAATTGGCTTAGAATTCCTAAACCAAATTTGTTTCCTTAGCTCAGGATATTTTTAAACTATTTATTAAAAACATGCACTTAGAAATCTGTTGTTCCCTTTTTCTTCTGATTATGGTGATATTTTCAAAGGGAGTTTTTAATAACTATTGTACTTTGGGGGCATATATTAGTGTTTTACTGAAGCAAAGGCCAGGAGAGTTGCACTTACACAAGAAAACACACTTTGCTTCCTACTTGGAAACCAAACTCCAAACACTCCAGGTGAGTCTTCCTTAGATGATTTGGGAGAAAAGCACTAGTGGTCACTGCACTGTCTACATAGGGGTGTGCTGATGAGAAGCAAGTTCTTGTTACTGAAACATTAGTGAGCAAACCATTTACGTTGAGTTGTCCAAGTGGACACCTCAATACTAATATGATTGTCTTTCTATATCGTACAGAGATTTCCCTGGAAATTATACTGATTCTTGAAAAGAGTCATTGATTCTAAATATTGAAGTGGAACTCCGAACTGCTGTAAAGAAAGAAGGGGAGGTGGAGAAAGAGAGGATGGCAAACTTTAAGTTCAGTTCAGTAGCTTAGTTGTGTCTGACTCTTTACGACCCCATGAATTGCAGCATGCCAGGCCTCCCTGTCCACCAACTCCCGGAGTTCACTCAGATTCACGTCCATCAAGTCAATGAGGCCATCCAGCCATCTCATCCTCGGTTGTCCCCTTCTCCTCCTGTCCCCAATCCCTCCCAGCATCAGAGTCTTTTCCAATGAGTCAACTCTTCACATGAGGTGCCAAAGTACTGAAGTTTCAGCTTGAGCATCATTCCTTCCAAAGAAATCCCAGGGCTGATCTCCTTCAGAATGGACTGGTTGGATCTCCTTGCAGTCCAAGGGACTCTCAAGAGTCTTCTCCAACACCACAGTTCAAAAGCATCAATTCTTTGCAAACTTTAGGTAGCTTTAAAAAGTGATTTTGCAAAATACGCATTACATTGTCCTGTTACATATACAACCACTCCACTCCTAAGTCCTAACCATTTTTCCTTTCTGCTTCTGTGTCTCATGATTCGAAAACATGATTTTTTAAATAGAGAACTGTCTTCTCCATTATACCATTTTCCTCCTAATGAGCTAATAGACACAAAAACCCAAGCAAGTAAAGGCAATGAGAAGTGAGGTTGTTTTTAAAGGCTTAATGCCTGTGCTTTAAGGTTATCCAAAAAAGCTTTAGATCCTGGGAATAGACAAGTTGTGCAGCTAAGGTTGTGTAACATTTATATGCATGCATGTAATTAATTACATGTGTGCGGCTTCACAGGTGGTACTAGTGGTAAAGAACCCACCTGCCAATGCAGAAGACCTAAGAAATGTGGGTTCAATCCCTGGATTGGGAAGATTCCCTCGAGAAGGGCTTGGCAGTTCACTCCAGTATTTTTGACTGGAGAATCCCATGGACAGAGGAGCGTGGCGTGCTGTAGTCCATGGGGTCACAAAGAGTTGGACATGGCTGAGGTGACTAAGCATGCGCACAGGAATGATTTTGCTTTTGTATTATTTGAAAAACATCTTTTCCACTTAAAGACACATGCCAACAGCCAAATAAATGCCTTTTAGTGAAAAAGTGACTATTTCATGGGGGTTCACCTCCTTCTATTGTTTTATCATCTGTATCACTCAAGCCTTTTTACCCAATCTAATATCATCTATTTCCCCAGATTTCCTTTTCTTTTTCTTCCCCTTTTTCCTAATATGCCCCTCCTCACTCTCCAATCACAGTCTTCTTTTCTACCAATAATGCTGGTATGAGTTATTTTAAAGCATCTAACAAGATCATTGTCTTGAAAAAAAGCATTGTGTATTTGTTATACATTTATTATAACATGTCTTTAAAAAATTATTTTATACGTAGAACAGAGACTATTTGGAGTCTTTGGAATAACATTCCAGTAGATAAATATAAATGAAATAATTTGGCAAATTAACTCACTTTGGGGTCATCTAGAAATATGATTCTGTCATCAGATGGAAATTTCTGTTGTTGGACTCCTTTAGCCAGCAAATGGATTTTCTATGCTAGTAAGCAGACTCATCAAAAATATGAAACCAGTTGTTACAAAACAAACAAAAAACCCAAGCTTCAACTTACAACTTAAGAAGAATGAAAAGAAAACCAAGCAAGCAAAAACCTACTTTGAGAAAAAATGAGACCAAAGGCCTTGAACCAAGTAATTGTAGGGCTAGATTTTTAATCTTTCAGAATTCTAACTTTTCAGAGATGGCTTTTTCCCAATTATAACTGACTGATAGAGAAAAGGAATGCAATTATGTCATAACCTCAGAACTAAGGAGGCGTTATGCTAATGTCCCTTAGTAAAGAATCATGAAACAGTGCCTGGCACATCGGATTGGCTTAGTGGGACAGTGATGAAGAGGTGTCATGGGTTTGAGAACCTATAATTAGCTCTTAGGTTTGAAGAATAAGCTGTATAAGAAATCTGAAAATTTGTAGTGATTGCAATTTATTACAGATTTCCTTTAAATACTGAGGTATGGCAAAACATTTATGTACGAGCTATTGCTTGCTTGCAGAAACTTGGTAGCCTGGAAGCTGTGGTTAACAGTGTCTTGATAAGCAATGGACAGAATCCCTGGAGGATGGAAGCGGGGGACAGAAAATGTGTTCCAATCCCAGTTTTACTGCCAAGTAGATTGTGCTATTGTGGACAAGTTCTTTAGGATTTATGAACTTCAGTTTCATTATCTCTAAGATTACTTTTATGCTTAGGACTTGTAATAAAATACCAACCCATAGTGAAAAAGAGTGATTTACATTTTAAAAAACGGTGTGCCTGCAAAGTTGATATGCATAGCTAATGTGTAAATCCAAGATGTGTTGTTAGTGTAAAGTCCTTTGGAATTCTTAGGATACAATAGCTTGCTTGGCTGAGCAGTGCAAGAAAACATATTGTTGTTGTTTAGGCATTAAGTTGTGTCCTACTCTTTTAATTCCGTGAACTATAGCCTGCCAGGCTCCTCTGGTCCATGGAATTTTCCAGGCAAGAATACTAGAGTGAGTTGCCATTTCCTTCTCCAGGGGATCTTCCTGACCCTGGGATGGAACCCACATCTCCTGCACTGACAGGCAGGTTCTTTACCACCTAGCCACCTGGGAAACCCTCAGGCTATTCATTTCACAAACAGATGTTGCTTGTCTGATGGGGCTGTTCTGTGTCAGATCCTAAGGTTAACAATAGTAAGCAAAATAAATCCACATCTCCTACAGGGTCTCCCATGGAGCTGTCAGTCAAGGTAGGGAAGCAGATATTAATCAGTCATATAAATATGTATCACAGTCAGTGCTAAGTACCAGGGAAGAGAAGATGGTGCCATGTAAGGATATAAAAGAGGAAATTGACCTATAAGGGGAAAGTGAGAGAATTATAGAGCTAAGATTTGTGATGAATGCTCTTTATTTTATATTAAACATTAGCCACTATATTTATCTTTCCATTTGAACGCAGCATTAGCAATTCAGCCTAGTTTTACAGATTCTAGAGTATACAGATATTTTTTAACTTTCGCAGAGGTCAGTGTGAGGTTACCATAACACATTTGTTAAGAATAGGAACAATTAAATAGACATGATTTTAAAATGTTTCTATGAGGGTATTAACATCCTTGTATGGATTCCACTACTTTGAGAGGAAACTGTCTGAATATTTACTGACCTCTTAAAAGCATTGGCTTAATTACAGGTTTACTGGGCTGCAAAAATCCCCATGAGAGGAAACTGAAGCAACTAAAATTTCTGAATCAGAATTTGAAAATTTGTATTACAAAATAATGATGGTTCCTGAGTCCCTCAGGAACATCCTTCATGTACATGGTGCTTAGAGGTTCACTCATTACCTTCTTCCCAGCATCTTCCCTGTGCTTCCTTGAGGGAAACTCACCTAGTAATTGCAGGGCTGTGTTAGGCCAGGCGTCTCTTACTGATGTTTTCTTCTCTTGTTTTTTTTTTAAAGCTTCAACTTACAACTTAAGAAGAATGAAAAGAAAACCAAGCAAGCAAAAACCTACTTTGAGAAAAAATGAGACCAAAGGCCTTGAACCAAGTAATTGTAGGGCTAGATTTTTAATCTTTCAGAATTCTAACTTTTCAGAGATGGCTTTTTCCCAATTATAACTGACTGATAGAGAAAAGGAATGCAATTATGTCATAACCTCAGAACTAAGGAGGCGTTATGCTAATGTCCCTTAGTAAAGAATCATGAAACAGTGCCTGGCACATCGGATTGGCTTAGTGGGACAGTGATGAAGAGGTGTCATGGGTTTGAGAACCTATAATTAGCTCTTAGGTTTGAAGAATAAGCTGTATAAGAAATCTGAAAATTTGTAGTGATTGCAATTTATTACAGATTTCCTTTAAATACTGAGGTATGGCAAAACATTTATGTACGAGCTATTGCTTGCTTGCAGAAACTTGGTAGCCTGGAAGCTGTGGTTAACAGTGTCTTGATAAGCAATGGACAGAATCCCTGGAGGATGGAAGCGGGGGACAGAAAATGTGTTCCAATCCCAGTTTTACTGCCAAGTAGATTGTGCTATTGTGGACAAGTTCTTTAGGATTTATGAACTTCAGTTTCATTATCTCTAAGATTACTTTTATGCTTAGGACTTGTAATAAAATACCAACCCATAGTGAAAAAGAGTGATTTACATTTTAAAAAACGGTGTGCCTGCAAAGTTGATATGCATAGCTAATGTGTAAATCCAAGATGTGTTGTTAGTGTAAAGTCCTTTGGAATTCTTAGGATACAATAGCTTGCTTGGCTGAGCAGTGCAAGAAAACATATTGTTGTTGTTTAGGCATTAAGTTGTGTCCTACTCTTTTAATTCCGTGAACTATAGCCTGCCAGGCTCCTCTGGTCCATGGAATTTTCCAGGCAAGAATACTAGAGTGAGTTGCCATTTCCTTCTCCAGGGGATCTTCCTGACCCTGGGATGGAACCCACATCTCCTGCACTGACAGGCAGGTTCTTTACCACCTAGCCACCTGGGAAACCCTCAGGCTATTCATTTCACAAACAGATGTTGCTTGTCTGATGGGGCTGTTCTGTGTCAGATCCTAAGGTTAACAATAGTAAGCAAAATAAATCCACATCTCCTACAGGGTCTCCCATGGAGCTGTCAGTCAAGGTAGGGAAGCAGATATTAATCAGTCATATAAATATGTATCACAGTCAGTGCTAAGTACCAGGGAAGAGAAGATGGTGCCATGTAAGGATATAAAAGAGGAAATTGACCTATAAGGGGAAAGTGAGAGAATTATAGAGCTAAGATTTGTGATGAATGCTCTTTATTTTATATTAAACATTAGCCACTATATTTATCTTTCCATTTGAACGCAGCATTAGCAATTCAGCCTAGTTTTACAGATTCTAGAGTATACAGATATTTTTTAACTTTCGAAGAGGTCAGTGTGAGGTTACCATAACACATTTGTTAAGAATAGGAACAATTAAATAGACATGATTTTAAAATGTTTCTATGAGGGTATTAACATCCTTGTATGGATTCCACTACTTTGAGAGGAAACTGTCTGAATATTTACTGACCTCTTAAAAGCATTGGCTTAATTACAGGTTTACTGGGCTGCAAAAATCCCCATGAGAGGAAACTGAAGCAACTAAAATTTCTGAATCAGAATTTGAAAATTTGTATTACAAAATAATGATGGTTCCTGAGTCCCTCAGGAACATCCTTCATGTACATGGTGCTTAGAGGTTCACTCATTACCTTCTTCCCAGCATCTTCCCTGTGCTTCCTTGAGGGAAACTCACCTAGTAATTGCAGGGCTGTGTTAGGCCAGGCGTCTCTTACTGATGTTTTCTTCTCTTGTTTTTTTTTTTCTTTAGATCAGTTAAAAGTAACTTTCTTGCATCACATATCTGATCTTTGTCCTTTACCTTCTGGTTTCAGTGTCCACTTCTCTTGCATGGCAATTACTATCCCTTGGCCCTACTTGATGAAGTATCTAAAATCTCAACTTTTATGTATAAAAATAATTTTTCTTTAACCTGGCGGATATGACCATAACACATCATCCATGTATTACTTGAAACCAGTGTCCCTTATTGGGAAAAATAAAACCTGACTTTTTCATTAAGTCTAGTATAGAACGGGTTTTCTTTTTTTATATAGGATTTTATGTGACGATATTAAAAATTCAGTTGTATGAAGATTAACTCTCTTAGTCATGTGTTTACTCCCAGATCTTGGCTAGTCTTCTGACGCTATCTGAAATTAAAATATGTTGTAAAGAAATGTTGAGACAGAAATATTTTTCATTATTATTATTATTTTTTTTTCTGACATGCTCTCGAACTTTGGTCTTTATTCAGGTGCAAAGTTGTTTTTTGTATATCCTGATCATTGTCTCTGTTTCTGTTCTGATTTCAGCCTTAAGAACATATATATATAATTCTTACAACATTAATAGTATAACTTCTCCTTATCCTCTGTCTCATAATTTTCTCTTTCATCTTTTTCCACAATTTTCTCTTTGATCTTTTTCCACATGTTCAAGAACACCTCACATTTGCCTTGTACGTCACAGTCAGTGTTCCTGCAGGATTTGTTCTTCCCTTAATTGCTGATTTAATTTCTCCATTGCATTTTATCTTCCCAGAATTCTTTTGTTAATTCCACTGGCTTCTTTTTCAGTCTCTACCTATAATTCAGCCCACTCTTATTTTTATTGTTCTCAGTTGTCTCAAAGAGATGATGTCTGCCATCTTTTGTGCCGAGTGTCATTTTCTAAAATTTTATTTGGTTCCCTATGGAAATTCATCTTTAGAAATGTTTTCCACCAAGCCTCAAGACACTGCTCCTTTTTTCTTGTGCTGTAGTCTTCTCAAAGGTCCCGTTTTTTTCTGTTTATTTTCTTCTTATAACACAAAGAAAGGTCTGTCGAGGCAGAGCATTGCTAACAGAGGGTTGCAGAGACTCCTTAGTGATCCTGCTGCCCACTGGGGAGCTGGCAGTCTCACCCTTCCGTAACTGGAGCCCGGAAGTCGGGTTCGAGTGCATATTCCCACTCTGTCTGTGGCCCAGCGTGTGGCATGGGATGCAGGCCTGGGAAGTGATGTGTCTTTGCTGTCAGAGCCTCTGCCTCTGATTGAGAAGTAGATGGCACCTGCGGTTCTGCTTTGTACAGATAAGATGTGAGATCCACCGTGCACAGCGTGGGCTCCTCTGAGTTCTTCCTCTCTTTGCTTCTGCTTGTGAGTGCTTTTACTTAGAAGCATTTCAGCTTGGGTTGTAATGCAGGTTGGCAATAGTTTTCTTCCCCTAGTCTCTGGAGTTCTGAAGGTAAAGAGCTGGAGGAGGTGTGGGGAGTTGGGGGGAATGAGGGTATCGGTTACCGTGCAGTTAAGGGACTGAGACTCCTTTTACTGGTCTTTGCCTCCTAAACTTAGGGGCAGATATTGAAAGAGCGAGTCCAGTAAAATGGTGAAGAGCAGAAACTCAGGAGCTGGAGTGCCCAAGTTCAAATGCAAGCTCTACCTCATGCTTTAGTTCTTTGTGCCACAGTTTCCTCATCTGTAAACCTACCTTTAGAGGATTTGTATTCTTCGTCTAAAAAGACAATTTATGAAAATTTGGTGGTATTAGGGCATGTAAGGGGCTTCCTTGGTAGTGCAGAGGTTAAAGCGTCTGCCTGCAGTGTGGGAGACCTGGGTTCAATTCCTGGGTCAGGAAGATCCCCTGTAGAAGAAAATGGCAACCCACTCCAGTATTCTTGCCTGGAGAATCCCATGGACGGAGGAGCTTAGTGGGCTACATAGTCCATGGGTCTCAAAGAGTCGGACAAGACTAATCGACACTCACTTTCAGGGCATGTAAAGAATTGAGAGGGTGGATGGAGCATACTAAGTGCTCTACAAGTGTTAGCTATTGTTGATAATATTAATATGTGCTGCTATTGGCATTGTCTTTCTTTGGGATTGGAATGAAAACTGACCTTTTCCAGTCCTGTGGCCACTGCTGAGTTTTCCAAATTTGCTGGCATATTGAGTGCAGCACTTTCACAGTGTCATTTTCCAGGATTTGGAATAGCTCAACTGGAATTCCATCACCCCCACTAGCTTTGTTGATAGTGATGCTTTCTAAGGTCCACTTGACTTCACACTCCAGGATGTCTGGCTCTAGGTGAGTGATCACACCATCGTGATTATCTGGGTCGTGAAGATCTTTTTTGTACAGTTCTTCTGTGTATTCTTGCCACCTCTTCTTAATATTTTCTGCCTCTGTTAGGTCCATACCATTTCTGTCCTTTATGGAGCCCATCTTTGCATGAAATGTTCCCTTCTTTCCCATCCTGTTGTTTGCCTCTATTTCTTTGCACTGATCAGTGAGGAAGGCTTTCTTATCTCTTTTGCTATTCTCTGGAACTCTGCATTCAGATGCTTATATCTTTCCTTTTCTCCTTTGCTTTTTGTTTCTCTTCTTTTCACAGCTATTTGTAAGGCCTCCTCAGACAGCCATTTTGCTTTTTTGCATTTCTTTTCCATGGGGATGGTCTTGATCCCTGCCTCCTGTACAATGTCAAGAACCTCCGTCCATAGTTCATCAGGCACTCTATCTATCAGATCTAGTCCCTTAATT
Organism: Madoqua kirkii; assembly: GCA_006408675.1. Lineage (NCBI taxonomy): Eukaryota > Metazoa > Chordata > Mammalia > Artiodactyla > Bovidae > Madoqua > Madoqua kirkii. The sequence goes on from SJYC01059623.1 coordinate 48,231, forward strand.
CTATTTCTCACTTCCACTGTATAATCATAAGGGATTTGATTTAGGTCATACCTGAATGGTCTATTATTTTATTTTATTTATTATTTTACTAAAATTACTACTATTTTTAAAAGGTGACAATAATTATAGTTTTTATTATTCCACCATAGAGTAAGCAAGGTAGTTAGGCCCAGGGTAGTGTTATTTATGGGTTCATCATACGTATCATAATGGTTATATACAGACATGACCAACATCGGTTAAGAACGTGTATCTTTTTGAGAAGCCCAACCCCAAAACCTGTTGAGGCCTATTGGCCATCACCAAACCCTCCCAGAGGCCATGGGAAGAAATCTGTTCCAATGGGCCCAAGACACACTTCATTCCTCTTAGGAAAGGGAGGGGAAGTACAAGAAGCTGCTTTTGGAGATGACCACTGCAGATATTTGGATTTACGCAGGATGGAGGATTTATACCTCCAGATTTCAAAATAGCCAAAGAATATTTTCTATGGACCCAGAGATATGAATCACTTGTGTGGGTGAATCAATGTGATCATCATTGATTTATCTAATGCCCTAAATGAGTGAAGGACCAGAAGCCAGCAGTTGGAGTTGATATCAGATTAATAAGGGATACAGGGCACCTATGACTAGAATGCTCCACCATTCTTGTTTTTCCAGGACTAAAGGGTTTCCTAGGACATGGGACTGTAAATGCTGAAACAGGGGTACTACCAAACAAACTGGAATGGTTGGTCACCCTTCGCTTGACAATCCACAATAGGATGCATCTGCCTGTCTGAGACAAGGGAATCTCAGGGGAGGCATTCAGGAGAGATCCTACTGGAGACCTATGAAGTGTCCATGAAAGAAAGACTCACTTGTGAACTTTTGATAATCATGAATTTAGATGAAAGTCATCAGTGGGTTTTTCTCTAGGCATGTTCAACCAGGAGGGTGTAGGCATAGAGTAGGTAGACATTGTATTTAATCAGAATAGGGCTTTAGTTCAAGAGAGTGTGATGAAGCAAGAGCAAGGCAAAGAAATTGGGAGCAAGTTTATGGGAGTGATTATAATAAGTGACCATAGAATTTAAACTGGATAATGGGAAAGTGAGTGAGAATACAAAGAAAACCAGTGAAAAGTCTGTAGGCTCAGTGGATTGGAAGTGTCTGTGGAGTTGAGAGATTGTTGAAACTGGGGTATAGGAAGTAAACTGGAGGAAGAAAAAAAACACAACACAACACAACAGTAGCTATTGGCCAGAAACTAGGTTGTTTAAAGTTGAGATTGTGGAGAGTTTGCAGTTATTCAAGGGTATATTCATGGAATGAGTAGCCAGGGTGAAGGGGAGGGCAACATCAGTGAAAGAAGGGAGAGCAAGGAATTGAGAGGGAAGACATGGAAACATCACTTTTATGATAATGAACTCATCGAGAAGTATAAGAGGAGTAAAAGTAAAAAGAGTGAATCTTAAACCATCTTCCGAGAGGAACAAGGAGTAACCAAGAAGTGGTGAGAGCGGTGGTGGATTTGGGGGTAGGAGATGACTCCAACAAACCCAGTCGCCTCTGGAGCGGCACACAGTCTAGCTTAAACATAGTCCCATAGTTGCTCCATGCAATCAAGCGGACAATGAGGGACCGCATTTTATGTTAGTATTTTTACTCTCATCATTTTTCAGTTTCAGCTGACTACCTGAGTATTATAACAGAGAGAGGAAAGAATTTGATGATTGTTTTAATCCAACTAAGTAATGAATTTCAAAGTATAGACTGGGGTGGGGCGGCCCTGGAATTCCTCCCGAACTTCATCAAGTCATAACTTTATGCTTAAGGATACTAAGAAAACACTAGCCATTTTTTCTTTTTGCCTTGTGAGTCTACAGTGGAGTTTTCCAGAGGCTATGTGATGTATGAGAGCACAACAGATTGAGTTCAGACGCAGACATCAGAATCCAACTGGTTTATATTAAGCTAGAAATGAAATAAATTATACAATCAAAACATGGAAAATGACACCATTTGGGGAACTATATCCTTGTTGTTTTGGAAAATAAAGGACTTTTTCCCTCATAAAAAATCTGTTATTTATGTTAGCTTGCAATGGGTTTAGTTTTAAAATTTTATTTATTTATTTAAAGTTTCACCCTTTTATTAAGTAAATTTGCTGATTGTCTACTGTATAATACATGTTGAAGATTCTGAGATAATTAGTTTTCTGTTGTTGTTATTGCTTGAAAATCTTTATTTGTTTGTTAGGCTGCTTTGGGTCTTAGTTGCAGCAAGGTCTCTGTCTTGTCATGTGGAATCTTTTGCCGTGGCCTGCAGACGGCTATCTAGCTGTGGCATGTAGGCTCCACTGCCTCACGGCATGTGGGATCCTAATTTCCCCACCAGGGATCAAACCTGTGTTCCCTGATTGGAAGTTGTTTTCTTAACCACTGGACCACCAGGGATATGCTGATTCTGAGATACCTTGTGCAGAGCATTGAATGATAGAGAACATAGACACAGAAGCAAAATTCAAAGTTATAATGCCATTCTACTAATATTGCTTGAAAATCTTTATTTGTTTGTTAGGCTGCTTTGGGTCTTAGTTGCAGCAAGGTCTCTGTCTTGTCATGTGGAATCTTTTGCCGTGGCCTGCAGACGGCTATCTAGCTGTGGCATGTAGGCTCCACTGCCTCACGGCATGTGGGATCCTAATTTCCCCACCAGGGATCAAACCTGTGTTCCCTGATTGGAAGTTGTTTTCTTAACCACTGGACCACCAGGGATATGCTGATTCTGAGATACCTTGTGCAGAGCATTGAATGATAGAGAACATAGACACAGAAGCAAAATTCAAAGTTATAATGCCATTCTACTACGGTCTCTCTGTAGGTATAACTGCATTTCCTATTTTCTGTTCCTTTTTTTTTTTTTTTTTCAGAATGCTCCTAACCTCTGTCTTCTTATGGCTGGCTCCTTATTATCTGGGGTCTTAGGGAAAATATCCTCTCTTCAGGAAGACTTTGCTTCCTTCTATCAGATAAATTATTTGATGTATCCTATAGCCAGGGTGCTCCATATGCACACATCTGAGACACTAACCAACTATGCCAAACGTAATGGGGAATAGGTGATTTGTGATTCTCTTACATAAGCTCATTTTGCTGGAGGTGCTCCATCTCTCCTTTGAGGAAGCAAGTAGTCATTTGGGGAACCCCATGTGTCAAGGAACTATAGATGCCTCAAGGACCTGAGGATGGCCCCAAACCCACAGCCAGCAAGAAATAGTTCTGCCAACAACTCAAGTGAGACTGGAAACATATCCTTCCCCAGCAGAACTTCAGATGAAGCTAAAGTCTCAGTCACAATCTCTTTTTGTTCACATTTCTTATGATATAATTAACAAATAAAACTGTAAGTCTACAATGTAGATATTTGATACATGTCCACATTGTAAAAGGATTCCTTCATCAAGTTATCATATCCATAAATTCCCATGTTTACTTTTTTGGTGAGAATATTTAAATTATACAATCACAGTGTCATCAACTATATTCAGCAAGTTATACATTAGATTTTCAGATCCTATTTATCTTTTATTCATTTTATAACTGAGACTTTGTGCCATTTTACCAGTCTCTCCTTATTCTGGTCACACCCCAGCCCAGGCAACCACTTCCCTACTTTCTTTCTGTTCCTATGACTTTGTGCTTTTTAAAAATTCCGCAGGTAAGTGATAACATGCAGTATTTGTCTTTCTGTTCCTGGTTTATTTCACATAATGTCCTCCAGGTTCACACATGCCACAAACCACAAGACACACATGCACACGCACACACATTTTCTTGATTAATTCATCGACAGACGTTTAGATGAGTCCATATCTTGGCTATTGCGACTAATGCTTCAGTGAACTTGGGAGTACATATATCTCTCTGAGATATGGTTTTGTTTACTTTGGATGTATATCCAGAAGTGGAACTTTTTTTTGGTCACATGGTATTTCTATTTTTCACTTTTTTGAGGGAACTTTATAGCATTTTCCGTAGTAGTTTGCATTCCTACCACGAGTGTAAAAATATTTCCTTTTCTTCACAACCTTGACAACATTTGTGATTTCTACTTAATAAAAGTCATCCTAACAGGTGTGAGCGACCGCTCATTGTGATTTCTATTTGCATTTCCCTGATGCTTAGTGATACTGAACATCTCTTCAGGTACCCTCTTGGCCATTTGTGTGTCTTCTTTGGAAAAATACCTATTAAGGTCCTTTGCCCATTTTTATATTGGGTTATTTGTTTTTTTGTGTGATTGAGTTGTATGAGTTCCAATCTATTTTGGATATTAGCCCCTTATTGGATATGCAATTAGCAAGTATTTTCATTTTGTTGATGGCTTACCTTGCTGAGCAAAAACATTTTAGTCTGATGTAGCTTCACTGATATTTTTGCTTTTAGTGTCAAACCCCAAAACTTATGATCAGGAGCAATGTCAAGAAGCTTGCCTTCTGTATTTTCTTACAGGAATTTCACTGTTTCAGATCCTACATTCAAGTCTTCAATCCATTTTGAGTTGTTTTTGTGCATGATCCGAGACAGGAATCCAGTGTCACTCTTGCACATGTGACAATTCAGTTTTGTCAACATCATTTATTGCCGAGACTGTTCTTTACCCATTGCGTGCTTTTGGCTCCTTGGTGAAAAATTAATTGAACATATATGTATGTGTTTATTTCTGGGCTTGGTATTCTGTTCCATATGATTTATGAGTCTGTTTTTGTTTCAGCACCATACTCTTTTCATTACTATAAATTTGTAGCGTAACTTTAAAATTAGGAATGTGATGTGTCCAGCTCTATCCTTCTTTCTCAAGATTGTCTTAGCTATTTGAGGTCTTTTGTGACTCCATAGAAATTTCAGAATTGCTTTTTGCATTTCTGTGAAAAATCCCATTGTCATTTTTATAAGGTTTACACTGAATCTGTAGATCACACTGTATCATATAGACATTTTAACATTATCAATTCTTCCAGTCTCTGAACACAGAATATCTTTCAATTTATTTGTGTTTTCTTCAACTTTGTTCATGAACATCTTAAAGTTTCCGGTTATAGAATTTTTACCTCTTTGTTAAATTATTCTTAAGTATTTTACTCTTTTTCATGCTATAGTAAATGAGATCGTTTCTTGATTTTGTTTCTGTTGTTTGTTGTTAGTGTCTAGAAATGCAGATGATTTTGTATATTTAGTTTCATGTCATGCAATTTTACTAAATTTGTTTTTCTCGTTCTAATATTTTTTGGTTAAGTCTTTAGGATTTTCTATATGCAGTATTGTGTCATCTGCAAATAGAAATGCTTTTACTTTTCTTTTCAGTTTGAATGACTTCAATTTTTTTCTTGAATAACTGCCTTGATCATTACCTCCAATACTATGTTGAATAAAAGTGGTAAGAGTATGCATCCTCTGGCGACAATCGCCACCAGCCCCTAGATGTATGTCACATTAGAAGCCTGACCTTCAAGCAGGAACTTTCAAAGTCTGCAGATGGTCCCCTTTTACAAAAAGACTAGGAAATGAGTATTTTTCCCTTGCTCCTTATGTGCTGACCCCTGGGGAGGTAGATGCAGTGAGTGATTGCCTGTCCCTTAAGAACTGTTTGCTGTAGTCTCAAGGATCTCAAGAACACAAGCCTCATTGACCTTCAGAGCTAAGCTTTGGGAGGCCCATCTCTCAAGTCAGTGTCTTAAAAGTTGGAGCACTGGGTGTGGGGTCCAAACTCTTCACTCTTCAGGGAGAAGTTGAGAGTTGAGTGTTCCCTCAGGATTGTATGCACTGTATGAAGGGTGAGGTTTTTTGGGGAAGAGTTTGTCTCAGCATTTCCCACCCAATCCAATATAGGTATTTTCTAATTCACTCAGTGTGTAGGGCTTTTGAATTTCATTCAGAGATGCTTTCTCTGTGTGCAGCTATACATTCTTCATGTTCATGGGAGGAGGGGCATTCAGGAGCCCCCAATGTCATCATCTTGGTCAACCTCCTCCTTATTTTTTTATTTAAATGAATTAAAATAAATATATAGAAATGTGTTTCAAGTTTGAATATGTTTAGTATTGATAAATATAATCTAAATTAAAAAATCTCTTTGGAATAGTCAATAATTTTTAAAAATATAAAGAGGCCTTGAGACCAGAAAGTTTGAGACCCATGATTTCTACTGCTTACTGGAAGGTGAAGACCTGCTCTCAGGGAATGGTTGAAAGTTCGGACCTGTGCAAAAGAAATCGAAGTGGAGGGACTTTCTGGAGACAGTGGCCTACAACTTGAGATTACGTCTCTAAGGGGATGGCAGGGAAACATATGGGAAAAAATTAACAGAAAGTAACTTTTTGAGCTATGGGAAACTTCCTGTCTTTGAATAACACAAGAGTATTTTTACTAAAAAATGGTCAATAAATCAATCTGTATATAGATATAAAAGAAAACTATATACCTTTGAAATCTCCGTGAAATCTATTTGCTTTAAAGATTTAGAAGGTTTCTTTTTCTGATTATGAAATCAATACATGTTCACTATAGGAAATACAGAAAAGTCTGGAAAGTGTTAATAAAATATTAAATAGTTGCAATTCTACCTCCTAGATGGGATGAGTTAGCATAGATTCCATTTCCTTCTGTCTCTGATTTTAAATTGTTGTATGTATAGTTTCACATCTACTATATTTACTTAACCTTTTATTATGAGCGTTTTCTCATTTGACAATCATTTGAAATCACTATATGTGGTAGAGCAAAGTATTCCACTGAGATTATACAGTAATTTATTTAGTCCATCTATCCTGTTGGACACAAGGAGTTATTTTTCTCCACTTAAAAAGAATACTTGAATGTGTCCCTCTCTATTTAATCATTTATTCTGTACACATACACACACACTCATGCATACGCCAAGAATTCTGCGTACGTTCTTATCTGCATCTCTGGTTCAGAAGCATTTATTACATGAAAAGGAATAAATACTGCAAGGATGTAACCTCCTCAAAAATTAGCCTATACATTTATTGTCAAATTGTTGTCAATTCCAATAAAAATGCTAGTAAATTTTTTAAGGGAATGAAATCATTCCAAATTTCATGTGGATAAATTAATGGATTAAAAAGATTTTGAAGTTGAAGACACAGTTGAGGAGTAATGGTGGTGATAAAAAATGTTAAAATGTCTTGTAAAACTAAAGTAATTAAAACAGCATGGTGTTGTAATAAGAATTGACAGATAAAATAATAAAATTGCCTGGAAATGTGTAACATATATAGAAATCTAGTATATGATTAAAGATAGTATTACAAATAAATAGTAACATTAATGAACACTCAATAAATGATGCAATAATTCTATTAACTCTTTGAAAAACAATAGGCAAAAACAAAAGCAAATTCTTTTTCTAAAAAGCTAGTAGTTTGAGATCAAATTAGAAGGAAAGATGTATGATGCCATCTAGTGGTGAAATAGGTAACTGCATATATATTGCTTAATGTAACATCTATTGACAGAAATTGAAAACAAATGGAAACATGAGGGAAGTAAATTAATAAAAAAGGCTTATAGCTCACACTTCACGAATTTAAGGAAAGTTTTATGGTACTGATAAGATGACTTTACTGTTTCAGAGGATATTACAAATGGTAGCCTATATAGTGATCATAAGTTAAGTTGTAAGAAATTACAGTTGCAGACATTCATGAACAAGCATGCCAACCTGTCATACTTTTTTTTAGTAACACGATGAAACAAAAGAACAATTTGAGTAAAAGCCTGCTGGTTAGAAATTCACATATGAGTGTAGAACCTGCCAGTAGTTATATCTTTGAATATGAACACATTCCCAGAAACCTGTTCTCTGGGTTGTGGAACTTGATGGAGGCCCCAAGCTTGCTCTGGGCTTGTGGCTTGTGTGGCTATGTAGTTCCTGGGATTAATGGAGGCTTCAGCTGTCCTCATGGACCTTAGATACAAGCTCCACCTTTTATGCAAGGACCTGTATATGACCAAGTCCACACTGGCTGTGCCTCCAGGCTTTCCATTAATCCATCTAAGTTGTAGCAAAGCAACTCGGATAAATCTGCACTGCAGCACTTACATATCCAGGACCAAGCCCTCCTTCGCCTTCCAAGTGGCTAAAGCACAGCTGCCTCGTTGTCATGCAATTCTGCCCCCTGTCACAGTTCTCTGGTCAAGAGGTGAGCTCCTAGATTAAAGATGAGCCCGGCAAGTCCCCTCCATTGACAAGTAGGATTTATACTAGAAAGAACTGGCTCAGTCTACTAGCTTACAATTTAGGAGCTTTGGGTAACCATTAACAGAACTGGAGGGACAGGAAGAGCATTTGGAAGGGACAAAGCTCCAAGAAGCAATAACAGGAGATGAATGAAGACCACGTTGCTCCCACACCAGGCTCTGTGGCTCCCAGCTAACCTCTCTGCCCTACACTCAGCTTGAACGTTCAGTTCCTATCTGGATTCCTTATATTCCCAATATTCTGAGAATCCTTTTGCTAAAACAAATGTCAGTGTTTTCCTGTCCCTGGATTTAAAACTGTACCATAATATATCTTTTGAAAGGACAAACCTGATCTATAACTTTTAATGGCAAATGGCAACTCATTACTTTTATGTAAAAGTCCCAGTTCTTTAACATGATTATGAGAGTTCTCATGATCTCTCAAGCCTAATTGCTGACTCTCGCTGTCTCCATCCTCCCATTCTCTTTCAACCTTCCCTTTACCCTCCAAGCTCCAGCCGTATGCTAGAACACTCAATTCCCATACCATGGCACTACCAGCCTCCCGGCCAGACTGTTCCCTTTCCACGAAATATGCTTCCACCACCTCTTCCCTAGTAACTCCCATTCATCCTTCAGATCCCAGCTTAGGCTTCATTTTCTCCAGAAATCCTCTTGCATGCTAAGTTGATTCAGTTGTGTGTGACTCTTTTCAACTCCATGGACTGTAGTATGCCAGGCTTGTCTGTCCATGGGATTCTCCAAGCAAGAATACTGGAGTGGGTTACTGTGCCCTTCTCCAGGGGATCTTCCTGACTCACGGATGAGCAGATTCTACACCGCTGAGCCACTGGAGAAGCCCAGAAATCCTCTTCAGTTCAGTTCAGTTCAATAACTCATTTGTATCCAACTCTTTTTGACCCCATGAACTGCAGGACACCAAGCCTCCCTGTCCATCACCAGCTCCCGAAGTTTACTCAAACTCATGTCCATTGAGTTGGTGATGCCATCCAACCATCTCATCCTAAAGGACCTAAGAGTCTCCTCAAATTGGGTTGGTTACTCCTTTGAAGTTAGCACCATGTTCCTAACCCCGCTATAGCTGTTATCTCTCTGCAGCAAAATGGGCTGTTTATTTGTTTCTCCCAGACGACTCAAAGCTCCATGAGGGAAGGAGTCTGCCTCACTTTTGCATTCTAATGTTTTGCATATAACCTAGAATGCAGTCAGTACTCAGATATTTGTTGAATGAACAAATAAACATACACAGAGAACTGTATCTGTTACTTAAGTGACAAACACTGAGGTCCAAGTGAGTCATGAGACTTTTCAGAGCAAAGCGTCCAATTGGTCTAATTTCTGCTCAGATGGGGGTCTGTAAATTTTTCATAACATTTTGAAGAGCTATTGCCTCAGATTTTAAAACCAGACAAATACTTCTAACATATGCAATTTTCTTTTATGCTAAATGAAAGCTAAATGCACATGAATCAATATAAAGATTATCTGTATTTTGTGGACATGGGTGGTCCAGACACCCATGAGGAGATAAATAAATGTTTGAGGTGGGTCCTTCAATGATTTTTACAACCAGTGCCAATTTGGCAAGCTTGACCGGGCCCTACCAGTACGAGGAACCATGATTTTGGTATGATGTTGGGGAATTCGTGGCTTCCATCTGCTGGTTATCTCACAAAATGTGGAGCTGAGAAAAATCACATACTGATTAAATCATAGAATCCCACACTTGGAAGGGACTTCACGAGATGATCTGGGCCCGCCTCCTGAAGGTCAATGCATAAATCATCTTGTGCAGATGGCTGTTTATACTATTTTTAAAGCTCTTTAAGGATGGAGATTACACAGCTTCCCTTGGTAGTCTGATCTTCATGGTCAAGAACTTCCTTTTTTAAAAGCCCAGCTTCTCACTGCAGTTTGGCCCATTTCCTTTTTTCTCAGTTCTCTGTGAGTATGGAGAATACACGATCACCTTTTCTGTTAATTATCTCTGGCTGACACTCCTACTTTCACAATTAATTATTAAGATGTATGTTGTACCTCCCCTCCCCCCACAAGCTACAAAATTCACTTATTTTTCAGAAGACATTTTTCCCCTCTATATAGGATGATTTTTGTAATTAAGAATTTTCCTCCTTGGAGTCTATTCTATACTTTGCTATATGAAACTGGTAATGGCATTTCTTCTTAAGTCCAAATCAGCTGTAAATAAACAGCATAGTTTTCTTCTTATCTTACCCCAGTATCATATTTGCTGTATAAATTACAGCATTTCCTTTCTGTTTCTGGCACATATTATGTTCCACAATAAATCCCAAGCCTTTTACTGTCAAACTGCTATTTTCTATATGTCATATCCGTGTAATTTGTCTTGGGTCTTGCCATAGGCTGATGAATGGTCCCCTCAAAACTGCCACATCCCAATCCCCAGAACCAGTGACTATATTATTTTACATGGAAAGGGGGACTTTGCAGATGATATTGAATTAAAGATCTTGAAAGGCAGAAGTTATCTGGATTATCTAGGTGGACCCAGTGTAATCAAGGAGATCCAACCAGTCCATCCTAAAGGAGATCAGTCCTGGGTGTTCTTTGGAAGGACTGATGTTGAAGCTGAAACTCCAGTACTTTGGCCACCTGATGCGAAGAGACGACTCATTTGAAAAGATCCTGATGCTGGGAAAGATTGAGGGCAGGAGGATAAGGGGAGGACAGAGGATGAGATGGTTAGATGGCATCACCGACTCAATGGACATGAGTTTGGGTAAACTCTAGGAGCTGGTGATGGACAAGGAGGCCTGGAGTGCTGCGGTTCATGGGGTCATAAAGAGTCGGACACGACTGAGCGACTGAACTGAACTGAATGTAATCACGTGCGCTTACAAAACGGATATAGGAGATTAAGGCTCAGCAGTATGAGAGATGATGACAAGAGTAGAGATTGGAGAGAGGCACTTGGAAGATGGAGAAAGAGGCAGGAATGCAGAGGAATGCAGACAGTCACTAAGAAACTGGGCGAAGGAGGGAACCAAAATTTCCCCAGGGCCACTGGAAGGAGTGTGGTGCTGCCAATACTTTGGGCTTCTGAGCTGCAGAAGTGTAAGATAATAAATTTGTGTTGTAATAAGCCACGAAATTTGTTGTAATTTGTTACAGCAGGAACAAGAAACTAACACATCTTTATTTATATATCTGTGCTTGTCTTGAAATTCATGATTTTATTTAATAGACCTTATCAAGGTTGTTTAGTATTATGTTCTCACCATCCAAAGCCACAACAATACCAGTGGGTATTTATTAGACTGTTGGTAACCTTAACTTCTTATCAACTGTTTTGAAATAATTTAAGTAATACAGAGTCCATCCTAAAGGAAATCAATCCTGAATATTCATTGGAAGGACATGCTGAAGCGGAAACTCCAGTACTTTGGCCACCTGATGCTACGAATCGACTCATTGGAAAAGACGCTGTTGCTGGGAAAGATTGAAGGCAGGAGGAGAAGGGGACGACAGAGGATGAGATGGTTGAATGGCATCACTGACACGATGGACATGAGTTTAAGTAAGCTCCAGGAGTTGGTGCCTCCAGTACTCTTGCTTGGAGAATCCCAGGGATGGGGCAGCCTGGTTGGCTTCCATCTATAGGATCGCACAGAGTCGGACACGACTGAAGCGGCTTAGCAGCAGCAGCAGCTGCAGGAGTTGGTGATGGACAGGGAAGCCTGGCATGCTGCAGTCCATGGGGCTGCAGAGAGTCGGCCATGACTGAGTGACTGAACTGAACTGAACTGTGTGCCGGGGACAGCACCATGAGCTTGGGATGTGCTGCTTCAGTTAAGTGCCAAGACGCAACCGTGAAGCAGGGGGTATTGTACCATTTTATTCACCGACAGAGCTGTCATGCAAGCCTCAGTCTGACTGATTTTAAAGCTCATCTCCTTTCAACCTGACCCGCCACTGCTCTCTGCTCTGTTTCTCTCACTGGGATATAAAAATGTTAAGAATGCGAAGCACATGAATTTTTGAGGAAGATGTGTTACTCTAAATGTAACTTTTTTTTTTAAAAAAAAAAGGAAAACTTAGTTTCCTAGAAATGCCACACACTTGCTCCAGATGTCAGATAGAAATGATTTCAAACATCAAAATGCAATGATAATTGTTGGAAAAGAGAGAGATCATTCAAAAACATTAGAGGGAACGTGAGAACTCTGCCTTGGCAAGAACTTGTGATTTCCTAGGGGAAACAGCATTTCTAAACAGCAGAATTTTAGAATTAGTTTCCAGAAAATTTACTGGTTAAACTTATGTTCTTCCCTGTGAAGGTAAGTCCCTGAACTCATGTTGTTTGTTCCTCAGTCATTTTTTGGTTACCTGTATAATTTGACCAGTTAGGTTGAGAAAGGTGCTGTTTTATCCCTGCGTCTGCTTCCTTCTCCCACTTCTCTCTGTCTAAAAGAGAAGAGAGTGCGACTACCTTTGCAGACCAACCTTTCCCAAGTCTGCTTTCCATGTGGTTTGCACAGGCTGGGAGGGAGGAGAGGCAAATTTGTTCTAAAGTCATCGCATCGTAACAGACCAACCAACAAATATTCAATCAACAGATGACTCAATGGACATGAGGTTGAGCAAACTCTGCGAAATAGTGAAGGACAGGGAAGCCTAGCATGCTGTAGTCCACGGGTCACAAAGAGTCAAACATGACTTAGCAACTGAACAACAACAACCACTCCTTGGTTCTACTAATTAACTGTCTCCTCCTTTTACCATCTGAACAATTAGTAAATTTTCTCTGTTCTCTGGGGCTTCCCAAGTGGCTCAGTGGTAAAAGAATCTGCCTGCCCATGCAGGGGACACAAGAGACACTGGTTCATTCTCTGGGAGAAGTTTCCTTGGAGGAGGAAATGGCAACCAGCTCCCATATTCTTGCCTAAAGAATCTCATGGACAGAAGAGCCCAGTGGGCTACATTCACAGGATCCCAAAGAGTCAAATACAACCGAGTAACTAAGAATGCATGCATGTTCCATTCTGCATAAAACATTATCCAAAGATAGCATTATCAAGTATTTCCTCATTATCCCCCTCCCACCCCTTGATGATGAGCCAATGAACATTTACCAACACAGAAGTGGCAATTTCAGTTCTTGAGGTATTGCCAAAAGTTGGGGGAGGGAATAATGGGGGAGCAAGGTCCCTCATGGCTGCCTCAGGAGGGAAGAAAGGCTGTAATCTATTAATAGGACACAGTACCCAGAAGTTCCTGACTTTGGGCTACAAACAGGGCAAGCTAGAGGCGTTTTGAGGAAGTGCCTTATTTCATGATTAGCATGATTTCAAACACATTGTTTGGCTTGAAATTGCTAACTTTAAAAACACACACACACACACAAAGTGAGAGTTGCAAGATAAGTTTTATTTGGGGCAAAATGGGGGCTATAACTTGTTAGACAGCATTTCAGAGAGTTCTAAGAAAACGTCTCCGAAGAGGTAGGGAGGAGGTTTAGTCTATAAGTGCTTTTGGTGAAGGGGGAGTACAGGCAATCAAGCACACATTTTTGCAGAACGTTTCTGCTAGTCATGAGGCGCAGATGTCACCATGAAGGAGTTTAGTGTTTTTCTAGATATGAAGAGATGTAAGAATTGGGCTCATAAAATCAGCTCCTGAAAAATCCTGTCCGAAGACCTGTTCTGCCAGTTTTTCCCAGAGCACAGAGTGCCTCATTTCTGCTCTCCACCCTGAGCGCCTTTCAAGGGGGTGTTGAGGGTCAAAAGCTGTAGCAGCATCTGAGTTAATCCTTGTAGCAGTAGATGGCAAGTGCCAAATCGTGGCTGACAACATGGAGGTGAACCATGTTTAGTGCAGCCTTGGTGGGGAACTTAGGTTCTGCAAATGTTTTGATACAGGCATGGTTCTTGAGGCAAGCAGACAGATATTTCAGAAAATATCTATGTCTTCTAAGCTGACAGTGTATGTTCAGTTGCTTGAGTCGTGTCTGGCTCTTTGCGACCCTATGGACTATTGTCCACCAGGCCCCTCTGTCCCTGGGATTCTCCAGGCAAGAACATTGGAGTGCATTGCCATTTCCTTCTCCAATGCACGAAAGTGAAAAGTGAAAGTGAAGTTGCTCAGTTGTGTCCAACTCTTAGCGACCCCATGGACTGTAGCCTACCAGGCTCCTCCGTCCATGGGATTCTCCAGGCAAGAATACTGGAGTGGGGTGCCATTGCTTTCTCCAAAAGAGCCTGGTGGACTACAGTCTGTGGGTCACAAAAGAGCTGGACACCACTGAACGACTGAACAACAGCAACAATAGGAGGGAACAGCTCCTTATGCGTCACTTCCACTGGTGCCATTTAATGCAGAGGGAGGTGAGCTCTGGGTCAGAATCCATACCTAGTGGCTCACTGGCTGAAACTCTTCTCACAGGGCTTGATGCTCAGCCACCCTCCCTGCAGCTGTTTACCTGGCTGATTTCCACAGGTCTCAGGGGTCTACTAACTGTAAGGATGCTATCATATAGGCTGCATACAAGTAAGAGCAAAAACTGTAACGGAGGAGAGTATTTGCATTGGTCCAGCTTGCTGGGGCCTCCTTCAGGGCAAGCAGTCTAGATACCATCAAAGATAGAGTTGCTTTGGCCCAGCAGGTTGTTTCGTCAACCTCCAAGATGCCTTAGTAACCTGGATTCCTGGGTTCCAAAGTGGATTTCACTTCCTAATGTGACTGGCATCTGGTCCCATCACTTCATGGGAAATAGATGGGGAAACAGTGGAAACAGTGTCAGACTTTATTTTTCTGGGCTCCAAAATCACTGCAGCAATCACTGATGGTGATTGCAGCCATGAAATTAAAAGATGCTTACTCCTTGGAAGAAAAGTTATGGCCAACCTAGATAGCACATTCAAAAGCAGAGACATCACTTTGCCAACAAAGGTCCATCTAGTCAAGGCTACGGTTTTTCCAGTGGTCATGTATGGAGGTGAGAGTTGGACTATGAAGAAAGATGAGCACCGAAGAATTGATGCTTTTGAACTGTGGTGTTGCAGAAGCCTCTTGAGAGTCCCTTGGACTGCAAGGAGATCCAGCCAGTCCACCCTAAAGGAGATCAGTCCTGGGTGATCTTTGGAAGGACTGATGCTAAAGCTGAAACTCCAATACTTTGGCCATCTGATGAGAAGAGTTGACTCATTGGAAAAGACTCTGATACTGGGAGTGATTGGGGCCAGGAGGAGAAGGGGACGACAGAGGATGAGATGGCTGGATGGCATCACTGACTTGATGGACATGAGTTTGGGTAAACTCCGGGAGTTGGTGATGGACATGGGGGCCTGGCGTGGGATTCATTCGGTTGCAAAGAGTTGGACACGACTGAGCAACTGAACTGAACTGAATGTGACTGACACCCACAAGGCAGAGGGCCTGTGTTCTTCTCTCTGAGATCCACACGATTTTCTGCTAGTGGCTTCTGGAGCTATAATTTCCACTTCTTGTAAGATTTTTGATGAATTTTATTTAATTAATCAGCTTTTATGACCTGAATAGTGAGGCAGAGTCAGTGACCTGAGCTTGGTGGCTTGTACTGGGCCATCGTGTGGGCCAATGATAACTGTATAATCATGATTTCTAAGCGATTCATTCCCTTAGTTTTTCTGTGATTACAGAGTCATACTGCACAATCCACCCTCAGTAGAACTGCCAGTATGTGGAAGATGGCGAAATTATGGCAAAGTCAAAATGTTAAGGGGAGCATTTGTCTGTGATTGGACATGAGTGACATTGTCTCTAAGATGAAGGAAGTAGATGTTCCCTGGAGGTGGTACCATCAGGGAAGTCTTGGAGAAGACTGTCAGTGATATGCGGGATTTAGAGGTCACCAGTGACTGACTGGCTGGCCAGGGATTAAGCAGTATTAGAACTTGGGGTAAAATTTTTGTCTTTTAGGGAGATCATTTATCGTTTAAAAGTTTGAGGAGCATGTCTCTGGGTAAGCCACCTCTCTATAAGTCTGGCCACTTGGGATCAGTAAGCTAGGTGGAAATTCCGTAAGATTCCACGTTCCGGGTGGTTGTTAGCCAGATGTAGGATATGACTGAACAGTTTGAGAAGCAAAACGTTACTTTGATCTGACTCTATAATGTCTGGTAGGCCAAAGAGAATGAGCACATGCCTGTTGAAGAGGGAGATTACGTGACAGGAAGCAGTGTTTCTGGAGGGACAAGCCGGTGGGGGTCTAGTGAAATTACCCACCAGGATGGTTTCGTACCTTCCAGTTCCAGAAGAGAGCAGCGGCCCTGTGAGAAAAATCTCTTGCCAAAGCAGTAAGGTCTGTCCCCCCAGGGCATGTGTTCCCACCTGGGAGCCTTCCAGAGTTTTGTTTGGGAGCAAAGGGGGCACTTATCTGCTACCATTTTGGCTAGAAGCAGGGTGAGGAAGATGCTGTGCCTGTTTGCCCCCTGAGTCACACCCCAAAGGCCTGATATGATGTGGGCTAACTCTTCTAGTGGGTGTGTTGTCTCTGGAGGAATAGTTGTTTCTGGGGCTGTGTCGGATGCTCTGAGATGTAGCTCATGGGGACTTGGAACAAGCATGCAATTTGGATAAAGTGTCTGCAATGTTGTTATGGTATTACAGTATCTTTTTGGTGTGTGTGTGTGTGTGTGTGTGTGTGTGTGTGTGTGTGTGTGCAGAGGCATGTAAGTGACCATCATCAACATATGTGACTTGTTTATCTCCAAATGGAGGCATCCCAGAGGCTTTCCCTGGATCATGAAATAACCCTTTGGCCATTGTCCAGTCCAGGCTTTGAGTCTACTGACAATAGCCCAGGAGTCAATAAAGATGCGTTCCCTTAAAGAGCCTCTCTCCTAGCAGTCTCAAAATTATTATATAAGGATTCAGAGCAGGACTCTCCAACATGTGCTACTTCAGCATGTGGGTTATTTTGAGCTAAAGGGAATAGAGACCCTTCAAGAGAAACTATTGTCCCTTCCTTAACTACCTAGAAGAATTTAGATTGGAGATTTTCTCCAGTCAAAGAATTATTACCAAGAATCTCTCCTGTATGTGGGAGTCTCTGACCCTCATTTATATGTGGGGTTCCTGAATGTATGGAATGACATTTGATTTTCTCCTGTTAATCCTGTTAATTTAATTGTGATGTGCTACACTTTGCCACCCCATGCAGCCCACCAGGCTCCTCTGACCGTGGGATTTCCCAGGCAAGAATACTAGAGTGGGTTGCCATTTCCTTCTCCAGGGGATCTTCCTGACCTGTAGTTCAAACCTGCATCTCCTACATTGGCAGGTGGATCCTTTACCACTCAGCCACATGGAAAGCCCCTAGGTCTGGGAAGCCAGGAGAACTTAGAAGGGTACAGGATAGCATTTTTCCTCCCCAACAATTACACTAATACTTCTGGAAACAAACCTATGTTTATGAATTGAAATTTTTTCTTTATTCAGTGGCTGTACAGTTCAATTTGGTGGATGTATCTTGATTCATTCAAAGGGTATTTTGTGGGTATTCAGGTTATTTTTAATGTTTTACAATGAATAATCAGTAATAACAAAGAATAACCTTGTACATAGGTAGATTTTTATTCTATGTATCATTAGGGTAAATTTCTGGAACTGGGGCTGCTGAAGAAAAACATAAATGCCTAAGTATTTTTGCATATATTGTCAAATACTCCTGCAGAAGGGGTAATAACATTTTGTATGCTCATATGCAGTGTTTGGAAGGTTCTATGTACCCACATCCTTGTCAACAGAGTGTATTGCTAAGCTTTCAAATTAGAAATAACATCTCAGTACAGTTTTATTCACATAGATTATTTTCACTTTTTAATTTATTTATCAAGGAATAATTTATGTACACATGCACAGATCTTGAGTGCACATTTTGCTGATATCTGATAAATGTTCACATCCATGTAACCCACATGTTAATCATGAAATAGAGCATTTCCATCATTCTAGGAAGCTCTCTAGTGTCCATTCTACTCAGAACCCCACACTTCCCTCCCCAGAAACACCTACTGAGCTATTCTACCATCATTGCTTAGTTTGTGCTGTTCTTAAACTTCATAAAATAGAATCAAGTAGTATGGTCTATTTTGTATCTGGATAATTTTGTATAACATATCGTTTGTGAGGTTTATTCGTATTGTTGCCAGCATTATAATAATTTATCCTTTAATTGCTGTGTAATATTTTATTGGATGAACATGCCAGTTTTTCTGTCCATTCTTCTGTTTATGGACATTTGGATTTCCAAAATTTTGGCTATTATAAAAGTTACCAGAACAACCTGGTTCAAATCATATACACACACACATTTTTTTCAATGGCTGTGCAGCTTGTCCATTTGTTGAAGCAACTTGATTCATTCAACGAGTGTCCTACGGATGTATCTGGATAATTTTGTATAACATATCGTTTGTGAGGTTTATTCGTATTGTTGCCAGCATTATAATAATTTATCCTTTAATTGCTGTGTAATATTTTATTGGATGAACATGCCAGTTTTTCTGTCCATTCTTCTGTTTATGGACATTTGGATTTCCAAAATTTTGGCTATTATAAAAGTTACCAGAACAACCTGGTTCAAATCATATACACACACACATTTTTTTCAATGGCTGTGCAGCTTGTCCATTTGTTGAAGCAACTTGATTCATTCAAAGAGTGTCCTACGGATGGGTGAGTATTTCGGTTGTTTATAAGAATCTGTTTCTTTAGGTAATATATATAACATTCATATATTAACTTTATAACAAACTGCCAATTTTCCCACGTGACCATCTCATTTTTACTATCACTCAGAATATATGAGACTTCCAGTGCCACATCTTTGCCACTGTTTAGGTAACTGGCTCTTATAAATTTATTATAAACAGGTAAGGCTTTAAGTGAAAGAGGTAGTCGCTCAATCGTGTCCAACTCTTTGCAACCCCATGGACTAAAGCCCACCAGGCTCCTCCGTCCATGGAATGAATTCTCCAGGCAAGTATACTGGAGTGAGTTGCCATTTCCTTCTCCAGGGGATCTTCTCAACTCAGGGATTGAACCCAGGTCTCTTGCATTGCAGGCAGATTTTTCATTGTCTGAGCCACCAGGGAAGCCCAACACTTTAATTCTGTATTATTATGTTTTTATATGCAGCCTGTGTGGAGATAAATGATAATTTTTTTCTTTTCAGATCTCTTAATATGGTATATTACATTAATTGGTTTTCTAATATGGAACCACCCTGGATAATTTTGGAAAGAACTAAATTCAAGCATAGTAAATTATTTTTTTAATGTATTTTTAATTGGGGGATAATTCCTTTATAATATTATGTTGGTTGCTGTATAGCAACTTACAACTAGCTGTCTAATATTTTTAATATGCTATTGAATTCTATTTTCTGGGATTTTTAGGATTTTTAAATCAGCCTCATATGTGAAATTAGCTTATAATATTCTGTTTTTTTAAAATCAGCCTCATATGTGAAATTAGCTTATAATATTCTGTTTTTTTCTTCTATCTTTATCAAGTTTAGGTATCAATTTTATGTTCTTTTTATAAAAAGACTTTGAAAATTCTTTTTCTTCTTTTCTCCCCTTAGCCTCTGGAATAAGTTATGAAGCACTGTGACTACCAGCTTCTTCAGAAGTTTGATAAAATTTCCATGCAAAACCATCTGGACCTGGTGACTTTTTATGAGATGGTTCTTTGATTTCTTTTTCCATTTTTTCTATGAAAATTGGTTTATTTAAGCTCTTGTATCTGTACTAGTGTCAATTTTTACAAATTACATTTTCTTTTCAATTTTATCTATCTTTTCTAAGTTTTCAAATATATTTTATGTTAATATATCATAGACATTCTCAACAGTCTAACATTTGTTTCAATTTAATCTGTTTCAATGATTGTTTCCCAATTCATTTTTATATACTGCCGTTTTCTCTTACTCCTTATTTGTTTGTACTGTAGTATTTCTTTTATATATTGCTAGATTTGATTCATTAATGTTTTGTATAGAATTTTTTTTAACCTATGTCCATGAGTCAGATTGATCTATTGTGTTCCGTTTCTATAAACTCTTTGTCAGATTTTTCACCAAGGTTATACTGGTCTTATAAAGTGACCTGGAAATATTTTTATTTGCTCCTTATTTTGAAGAACTTAGGTAATATTGGTGTTTTTCTTCCTTAACTGTTTAGAAGAATTCACCTGTTAAGCTATCTGGGCCTAGGGTTCTTTTCTGGAAAAGTTTTTAAAGTAACAGACTCAATTTCCATAACAGAGGACAATTAAGCTTTTCTTCCTATAAATATGTCTATTTAAGTAACAGTTTTCAAAGGCATTTGTTCATTTTATCCAGTTGTCAAATTTACCAGGCATATAATTTTTATGTACCATATACTTATTATACTTTTATTGTTTGAGAGCTCTTTAGAGAGGCCCACTTTCATTATAGATATTTGTAATTTTTCTCCCTCTTTTTTCCTTGCCTAGTCTTGCTAGGGATTTCTTAATTTTATTAATCTAGTCAAAGAACTAAGTTTGGCTTTGCTAATTTTTAGTGCCAAATTTTCTCCGTTTTATTATTTTCTCCTATATA
>SJYC01059624.1:0-15929 GCA_006408675.1 Madoqua kirkii
TCATGGCTGCAGTCACCATCTGCAGTGATCTGGGAGGCCCCCAAAATAAAGTCTGACACTGTTTCCACTGTTTTCCCATCTATTTCCCATGAAGTGATGGGACTGGATGCCATGATCTTCATTTTTTGAATGTTGAGCTTTGAGCCAACTTTTTTGCTTGCCTCTTTTACATCATCAAGATGCTTTTTAGTTCCTTTTCACTATCTGCCATAAGGGTGGTGTCATCTGCATATCTGAGGTTATTGATATATTGATATTTCTTCCAGCAATCTTGATTCCAGCTTGTGTTTCTTCCAGCACAGCGTTTCTCATGATGTACTCTGCACATAAGTTAAATAAGCAGGGTGACAATATACAGCCTTGATGTACTCCTTTTCCTATTTGGAACCAGTCTGCTGTTCCATGTCCAGTTCTAACTGCTGCTTCCTGACCTGCATACAGATTTCTTAAGAGGCAGGTCAGGTGGTCTGGTATTTCCATTTCTTGAAGAATTTTCCACAGTTTATTGTGATCTACACAGTCAAAGGCTTTGGCATAGTCAATAAAGCAGACATAGATGGTTTTTTCTGGTACTCTCTTGCTTTTTCCATGATCCAGCAGATGTAGGCAATTTGATCTCTGGTTCCTCTGCCTTTTCTAAAACCAGCTTGAACATCAGAGAGTTCATGGTTCACATATTGCTGAAGCCTGGCTTGGAGAATTTGAGCATTACTTTACTAGCGTGTGAGATGAGTGCAATAGTACTGAAGTATAAGCAAAAGCATCAGTTGCTACAAGAGAAGAAGAAAGTGCTGGTTTCATCAATATGGCACTGAGCAATAGTAAAATCTGTGATGGATTCCTTTCTCAATGACTATCAAACTTTCTACTATTAGTCATTAGATTCAAATATACTTTGTAAAAGAAATTCTGAGACATCAATAATTGTGTAGTTTTGCTTACTCCTATGAGTGAGCTAGAAACTTCCCACTCTACATCAGTGCTCCCCTTCATTATTTAGCAACAGAACCTGAAGACGGAATTTAACATTCTTTCTTACACCAAGGTTTGCCTTTCTCATCAAGGTTTTAGCCTTTCTGTGTGCAGAAGTAATATGCACAACTTATTATCTCTTTAAATATATTTTCTATGAGATTTCCTTTTCTGCCCCTCCACTTGCTGAAAAATCATGACGCCAGGATCAACTTTGGAAGCCACCTATCAAAGATGGTAGCAATGCCCAGCAACCTTTTATGGCTTACCTCCGACATGCCATGCTTATTATGTGAAAGAGAAATAGAATTTTGTCTCATCTAGCACTGTCTTTGAGGGGTTAAAAAAAGAAATTGGAGAAGGAAATGGCAACCCACTCCAGTATTCCTACCTGGAAAATCTCATGGATGGAGGAAATTGGTAGGCTACAGTCCATGGGGTCGAGAAGAGTTGGACATAACTGAGTGACTTCATTTTCACTTTCTCTCAGTTTTTTTAAAAAACCAACAGCTTAATCTGATACAATATCAATGTTATTATCATCTGTGTTTATATTTCCATCACTCTGAAATAGAGAATTGAAAAGTTAAAAAAAAATGCAAAGAAAGGAAGGAAGAGGAAAAGGGTTTTGACTATTTAGATAGGTTAAAAAGATGGCCCAAGAATCACTCACTCAATCATGCCGAGTCTTGGAGTATTTCACCAATAACAGTAATAAAACATTAGGCAGACTCTGAATTTAGCGCCAGTTATACATTTTCCTGCCTTTCTGACTTTAGATAGGTGACTAAAACTTCTCTACCTTATTATCCTCCTTAGGGTGATTGTGAGAATTAAAAAAAAAAATCAGCTAACCTTTATTGTATGCTTAGTCCTTGTCTAAGTGCTTCACATATTTTATTCCATTTAATTCATTTTTTAATCTCTACCTGAGAAACTAATATTGTCCCCATTTGATAGCTAAAGAGAAGAAAGCAAGAAGAGCCTGGACATCAGTCAAAAGCTGCTAAGTGGTAGAGCAGGTTTTGGGCAGTAGTGTTTTTGGTCACTATGAGATGGCATATGCTTTCTAAAAGAGATAATCTTTAATGCATTAGTGCCTTACTTGACCATCCATGATCGTATATCTTTTTTTTTTTTTTTTTTAGGATGTGGACTTTTTAAAAGTCTTTATTGAATTTGTTATAGTGTTGCTTCTGTTTTATATTTTCATCTTTTGGCCGAGAGTTATGTGGGATCTTAACTCCCCAACTGGGGATCAAACCTGCACCAGCCCCCCAACCCTGCACTGGAAGGCAAAGTCTTAACCACTGGATATCCAGGGAAGTCCTTTTTAGTAACAGTTTTCTGATATAAAAATATAATATTTAAATCATAATGATATTAGAAAATGCACAATATTATAAAAAGCAATTAAAGCTCCTCATAGTGTTTTTACCCATAATTATTGCTAACATATGCACATAAACTTACCTTTTAGTATTAAACTATTCTCTTAATTGCTTACACCCACCCTCTGGCAAAAATCACCACCTCAGATTTATAATATGTACCTGTGAGGAAGGAGATTTCTTTTTGCTGAGTTAGTACAAGTAGTTCTTCAGAGCCATACTCTAGCCTCTGCTACTGTCACCTTAGGTGCAGATTTGTCTCTTGGTTTTCTGCTGTTCTCCATTAGCAATCTGGGACACAGTCTTCCTGTAGAAAATCGCTTCTACCCTGAAAAGGTGGGGGTTAGAGATATATAAAGCAAGGTATATCTTCATTTACTTTTTGTAATATTCCAGCTAAAGTCTGTGCCTGTGTATCTGGCTATCTAATGTCTTAGGGTAACTAAAGGTATTAAGAGTGAAAGGAAGAAATTGTAAAGAGTGTTTACTTTCTCATAATTTAAGAAGACACTCATGAAGTTAATCCCATTTTTTGATTCCTAGGAACTTTCTAGCTTCTGATTTTGTTTTCCTAAACTGCAGATGGTATTTCTCTGTGAAAATGCAAGAAGCAAAATGAGAATAATGTCAATACTGTACTTTCCTCACAGGACATTTTCAGAATTAAATGAATTAATGTGTGTAATACACTTAGTATCTCACATACAGAGAGTGCCATATAAATGGTATTAGCATTGTTGCTTTAAGGAGGCAAGATACAAGTTACCCTCAGTTTCTTACACTGTGAAAGTCACCTCTCTAATACTAGAGAGACCATTTCACATTGTTAGGCAGAGCAGTATCAGACACTTTTGTTTATATATACCTCACCTTTCAAAGTGTGACCGGGCAGCCTTCTGGGGATAAGAAACATGACACTGTTAAGCTATGTACCTGTTAAGAATACTTAAACTACAGAAGACTCAGCTAAAGCTTTTAGTTTTGGACTAACAGAGATAACTTTGAAAATGTGCAGGTTGTATCTCTGTCTTGGAAGAGGGCATGGTACCAGGCTAATGTTACCCTTCTTTCACATAAAGCACAAACATTTCACACTAAATCTTCTCATGAAATTTTATTTTGTTTATGAATATAATTGAGGAAACAAAACCTTCTTACTTTCATAAAGAAATTTGATTTTCAAAATCTTTAGAAGGAATCATTGTCTTTCTATACCTTTTCATGAAAATTTTCAAAATAATTCTCTGCTTTTCCCCAATATACTTCATGCAAGCTTAAAAGTAGATAAATGCTATTTAAGTAAACTGGCTACTTAGCTCAGAACGCAAGTATATCTAAGGTAGAATAGATGCACATGTGAAACTAAGGAAATGATTCCTTTCAATTCAGTAATCTAGCAAAAGTATCTCCAGGACCTATTATATACAAGGCTTCTTGGCACCAGACATACAAATTTGAATAAGACTCCATCCTGAACCTTAGGACGTACCTAGCAGAGTGCAAGGAAAAGAAGAAAATGAAAATGATGAGTTTTACACGAATATTGACCAAGTCATCCTGGTTAAGCTTTATCACCATTTTAGATGTTACCAAGCACAGGGGAAAAAAAGGAAGCATTCAGATTATCATGAGACAATCTGGTCCATCATCAAGTACTGGAAAATAAGAGCAGAAGACAGACTGGTCAATGTGGAGTGACCAGGAATTAAGTAATGGATTATTTCAGGGGAACAGTAAATTCATACAACCTATAAGGTAAAGTAGGTGAAGAAAAGGCAAATTCTTTAAGTTTGGTTATATGTCTTTTTTCGAAGTAAGAAAGCTTGTTCTACTTTTAGTGAGAAAAAGTCTATGACTAATTCATCAATCAAACATGTCAGTAACACAATGAATATAGCAGCACTCACTACTGTATCACTTGCAGATGTGTGTGTATGTGTGTGCATGTATGTGGAATATGAGTAAACATGTTTGTATTTCTATGCTCCAAAGTTACATATGCTTTCTATAAGGAAATTCTACCTTATTTAAATTCTTCCACAAAGCACCTAAAAATATAGTAGAAGTAAAAACTGCATTATGATTAAAAACTCATAGTGATCCACTGTTTAGCTCCAATTAAAAAAAGCAGTGGTTAGCTTAATTTCATGCTATTTCAGTATTTGTATGTGAATTACTTTCTATTCTTTCTACTCTTGCATTTTATTTTTTTATCCTAATATTATTTCTAGAAAAAAAGCAGTTTACGCAAAGCCCAGATGCCTTAGAAGTCACAGAGAACAGCCATCAAATATGGAGCTTGTATGAATAGGCATAAATGAGTCACTAGATTTTTTTTTGCCAATTGTGAGACTATTAGAGCTGATACAAAAGAGGCAGAAATATATTCCTAATTATTTTCTTTTTGGAAAAAGAAGGTGGGCCATCATCCTTGATACTGAATATAAACAGAGTACTTAGTTGCCTCATTTATATATTTATCTGTAGGTATATTTGCACCTCTTTCTACTCTTGTAACTTCTCGTTCTCAGAATTGGCAATTAGACATCGTCCTTTTGATGCCTCAAAGAATCAACAGTCTGAATTATAAAAGCAGTGGGCAAATAATATCACAATGTTTGCATAATGTCATCAGATTGAGAGTGACAACAGCTAATCTTTATTAGCTAAAATGTGTGCTAAAATGCTTATGACATACTAGGTAATGTTCTAACAGTTATTGTATCCTTCTATGAACTCTACAAGTGGGTCATATTAGTGTCACTATTTCACAAGTGAGAAAAGTCAGGCATAAGGAATACAAATAACCCTCCAAACGCTGAATAACAATTAAGTGGGTGTCTGGTATCCAAATTCACAGATTCTATCCCAGAGCATCCACTCTTAAACCCTGTGTTAATGTAAGTGCTTACATCTAATCAGTATAAGGTTGATATGATGCTGATCTGGAGATGACAGAGGGTGTTTGGAAAGGAAATAGCTTTAAATTGGCCCAGTGTCTATTGCAGTACTTTTTCTTTGCCTTTCTTCATTAGATATTAAGTTTATATCATAGTCTTTGTATAGGAAACCTAACAACTTCTAAATCAGGAAAGGAGTACAACAAGGCTGAATATTGTCACCCTGCTTATTTAACTTATATGCAGAGTACATCATGAGAAATGCTGGCCTGGATGAATCAAAAGCTGGAATCAAGATTGCCAGGAGAAATATCAATAACCTCAGATATGCAGATGACACCACCCTTATGGCAGAAAGTGAAGAGGAACTAAAGAGCTTCTTGATGATAGTGAAAGAGGAGAGTGAAAAGTTGGCTTAAAGCTCAACATTTAGAAAACTAAGATCATGGCATCTGATCCAATCACCTCATGGCAAACAGATGGAGAAACAATGGAAATAGTGGCAGACTTTATTTTGGGGGGCTCCAAAATCACTGCAGATGATGACTACAGCCATGAAATTAAAAGATGCTTGCTCCTTGGAAGAAAAGTTATGACCAACCTAGACAGCATATTCAAAAGCAGAGACATTACTTTGCCAAAAAGGTCCATCTAGTCAAAGCTATGGTTTTCCCAGTAGTCATGTATGGATGTGAGAGTTGGACTATAAAGAAAGCTGAGTGCTGAAGAATTGATGTTTTTGAACTGTGGTGCTGGAGAAGACTCCTGAGAGTCCCTTGGACTGCAAGGAGATCCAACCATCCATCCTAAAGAAAATCAGTTCTGAGTATTCATTGGAAGGACTGATGCTGAAGCTGAAAATCCAATAGTTTGGCCACCTGATGCAAAGAACTGATTCATTTGAAAAGACCCTGATGCTAGGAAAGACTGAATGAAGGAGGAGAAGGGGATGACAAAGGATGAGATGGTTGGATGGCATCACCGACTCAATGGGCATGAGTTTGAATAAGCTCTAGGAATTGGTGATGGACAGGGAAGCCTGTCGTGCTGCAGATCATGGGTTCGAAAGAGTCCAACATGACTGAGTGACTGAACTGAACTGAACAACCTCAGCTGTGTCCTGCCACAAATCCTCTGCTAGTATGAAAGACACCAGCAGTAATTGCCTGAGTGAGTTTCAGAACAGAACGCTTATTTCTAGATTTTTAAAGCTGCGCTTTACCAGTCATAGTATTTTAAACTATATCACCTTTCACTCAGTGCTGCCAGAGTGGAAGAATTACCTGTGTGTTGGCTGTCTGCATTTACATTTCTTCTCTGGGCTGTTTGAAATATCAGCCCCATTAAGAAATAATGTGTTCATTCAGGAAACACAATCAAAATAGTTGAACATCTTCCCTAGGTATGAGTGTATTAATTTTTTCTTCTTTGTGGAAATGTGGATGGAAATCACACCTATTTTTCCAAAGAATAAAAAGAAACCAGTTTGAACCTATCACAAAATAACCATTTCAGAAATTTAAAGTTGGGAATCATAGCATGAGATCAACCAAGGAATTCAAATCACATTGCTTATCAGCCATCATTTTTTTTCTAATTATTTTTCCTCCTGTATTTTATTAAGACAAAGGAAGAAACATGCAGGTCAAACCCTGCTAGAATAGATATCATTACCACAGAACTTCTATCTAAGCAGAAGATAGAAAAAATTAATAAACAGCATAACATTTCAGAACTTCAGATTCAATGACAGAAAATAAGGGTAATGGATAATTTCTTAAGCTCTGTGATAAACTGCTTTTAAATGTTAGCCAAGTGCTCCCTGGGCTATAACAGTTAACCATGGTGGTGCAAATGCAGAAATGACTTGACTGATACCTTGAGCACTGGGCACACAGATAACCACTATGAACTCCATCATGTGACCAATGCCTTAAATATTTGTTTTATTCAGTTAAAACAATAGCAGTTGCCTAGACTAAGGTGCATGAAGTTTAAAAACTTTGACCTTGCTTCTATAGCTAAGAAGTTACTGAACCAAGGTCCAAGTCCAGAAATACGTATGCCTGTTGATAAATTCCACGCAGGCCAATGGACCTCCCTGAGATGGGAGTAAGTTACCTGAGTATGTGAACTCCAATCTGACTGCGTGAGCCAGGGAAGAGCAGAGGTCCATGATATCTGCGCCCATACAATGCTGATCATGCTGGCTTTGTACAGTGCAGAGACTGCCTGAAAACGTTGAACTCATCAAAAACTGAGACCATGTTCTTCATCCTTCAGGCTTGACCTTTGAGGTTCTCCAGCAGACAAGTCAAAGCCAAGGTCCCAGAAGCCACTGCATCAAGAAGACTAAGTCTACAGCTCACTTGTTCACGTGCTTTCATGGTTTCCCTTTATATCCACTGGATTTGATACATTTTAGCATTATTTTATCAGATGTGTGCCCAGATACTTCAGTCGTGTCCAACTCTTTGCGAGCCCATGGACTGTAGCCCACCAGGTTCCTCTGTCCAAGGGGATTCTCCAGGTAAGTATATTGGAGTGGATCACCATTCCCTCCTCCAGGGGATCTTCCTGACCCAGGGATCGAACCTGTGTCTCTTACATCTCTTGTGTTGGCAGGCGAGTTCTTTACTACTAACACCATCCAAGAAACTCTATTTTATTGAATAGTGCATTTTAAATTTTATTGATCTAGTTGTTTGTCTAAGACAGCCTGGGTCTGAAACTTCATTCTGCCATTTACTAGTCAAGTGATCTTTGGAAAATGACACATATCACATGCAGGAACACAGATGTACCCTTTGCACTTCTAAGTTTCTTCAGCAACTAAATGAGTATAATAATTCCTTCTTTCATTGAGCTGTGAGGATTAAATGATAAAATTAAGGTAAGACCTGGTATATAGCAAATCCTAACACATCTTATATGTTATTTCTAAATTTTTAACTTTATCTAAATTTGCTAGAAGACAGATTATGATAAAACAATAATGCATATCAAAACATTAATCCACAAACATTTTCAAAAAATAAAAATGTTCCTTTGATAACTGGAGTTTTAGGGCAATTTATTTCAAGACAGCACTATGACACTGAATAACAGAGGATGTGTTCCCTCAGTTATGTCTTCGCTTGGAGGGGCCTCGATACCATCAGGAAGGGGCTGCTCCCTGGCTTAGCAGAGTATGATAACCTGAGCTTGAAAGGTTTGCCTTATGGCACTTATTCTTTGCTTTTTGCTTTTTGTGTTGCTCTTTGGCTAGTTTTCCACCATCTACTAGTGAGCAGAGGATTCCGTTCTGCTGAATATGTATATATATGTATAAAAGAAACGTAACATGACCCTGTACAGACATGGGCCACTTTCTTTGTTAGGGAGCTGTTCAACTGGCAGGAGCGTGGAGGCTTGTAGCTTTTACAGAAGGAAGTGAGATGAAATCTTGAAGCACAGGTAGCATTTGATTATACAGATGTTGATGGAAAGGGTATTCAGGTAAGTTCTGGGGACACGTTCCCGGGCAACATGTAGCTTCAGCAGATTTAAACTATATCCAAAATCATTTTGTCACTTATGTTTTATCTTTACTTTAAACAGATTAAACAAAACTTTGATTGTTTTAGCAGAAAAACTATCCCCAACATGTAAAGATAATTTCTTAGGGTAACACACAAAAAAATAAAAAATACTCAGTAAGGCTTGACAAGTGTTTCAGTGGTAAAGAATCCACCTGCAAATGCAGGAGAAATGGATTTGATCCCGGGGTCAGGAAGATACCCTGCAGAAAAAAATGGCTACCCACTTCAGTATTCTTGCCTGGGAAATCCCATGGAGAGAGGAGTGTGGCAGGCTACAATTCATGAGGTTGCAAAGAGTCGATCATGAATCAGCACACACACACAAATGATGAATGGCTTAAAGGCATTAATACAGTTTCTTACATACTCTTAATATACCCAAAAAGAATAAGATATTCATTGGGACAACAAGTTATCCTTATAAAGAAAAATCCAGTCTTCACTTTCTCAAATGCAAGATCACATTGGTCATCTTTTCCATCAGGCAGTGACTGAACTCCTGGGTGAGTCTCTTAGGAGTTCCTGACCATTAGGAAATTCTTGAACAGTGGGAGAGAGATGGGCCTGGAGTAGCCAACAGCCTGTGGAAACATTTACAAAAGCACTCAGCAGTCCCTAATGGCCTGAAAGCAAATGGATATTCCACTGCAACAATGAAAAGAAGCATTTCAATTTGGATGTGTTTGCTTGTGAAACAAATGTTTACAATGGAAACCTCCATTCAGATTGTTAGAACGCTGTCAAACAAAGTATGTATTTACTGAAGAATCAAGTACAGCCTCTTAAGTATTGCCTCTTTGGGGACAGGCTATATCATAAGGATAATGTGCTGGATAACAAAAAAGAAACAGAGCTACAAGATTTTTGAGGTAACAAGCAATATATGAAACATTTACTGGCTGCAAAAGTGACTTTCCTAGGAAGTGTTTGTGTTAGGATAAAAATGCATGATACTGGATGCTTGGGGCTGGTGCACTGGGAAAACCTAGAGGGATGGTATAGGGAGGAAGGAGGGAGGGGAGTTCAGGATGGGGAACACGTGTATACCTGTGGCAAGAAAACAACAACAACAAAAAATAGCTGCAGTGACAGAGCAACCTGGAATATGGTGGCTTAAACAAGATAGACATTTATCTCTATCTTTTTCAAAAATTTAAATGTAGGCAATCCAGGCTATGGTATCAGGGACCAGACTCCCTCAGCATTGGCTCCAGGATCCATAGTGCTTGACTTCTAGAGTGTGCTCCATGATTCTGCTCTGGCTATCAACACCGTGTCTGCTGTCAAGTCAAAGGAAGAGAAGAAGGAGTGAAGGGGGACTTGCTTCTTCCCACTAGAGCAGTGGTTCCCAGCTGAAGGTGATTTCTGTTTGTCATGATTTGGCAGGGGACAGGGGCGAGGTCCTGGAGCCAGTATTGATATCTAGTGGATAGATGCCCGGGCTGGTGCTAAACATCCTAACATGAACAGAACAGCCTCATTATGATAAATTATCTGGCCTAACATGTCAGTATTGCTTAACTTGATAAATCTAACATCAAACTAAAAGCTTCTTATTGACATATATCTGTAAAATGTAGAAGCTGGCTGAGGGCTGTTTCCATTACACTCCAGCTGCATTTCAATAAATTGCCTGGCACAAATGGTCATAATTTTGGCAGAGACTGCCACAGGTCCCCAGTGTCTGCTCTCTTTTTTTGTGTGTATTAATAGAATTTTAACCTAGGCCATCTAAAAGTTTTCCAGATTCTTCCCAATTGTGACAATCAAAAATGTCTCCAAACACTGCTAAATATATCCTAGAGACATTCTACTAAGAAATACTTCTCAGCTGGATATCCTTAGACAAGTCATCTGAACCTTTGGAATCTGAGTTTCCTTGAGAGCAATAACATGGATAATATTTGTCTCTCTAAATTACTTGGTAGGTAGAATTTTAAGCTATCCTTCAAGATCTTTTGTTGCTGTTTAGTTTCTAAGTTGGACCTGACACTTTTGCAACCTCAGGGATTCTAGCCCACCAATCTCCTCTGTCCATGGGATTCTCCAGGCAAGAATACTGGAGTGGGTTGCCATTTCCTTCTGCAGGGGATCTTCCTGACCCAGGGATCAAACCCAAGCCTCCTGCATTGGCAGGCAAATTGTTTACCATGGAGCCACATAGCAAGCCCCCAAGATTGGTGCCTATTATAAGCACACCTTCTCCCAGATAGCCAATCAAAGCTAATCTATGTGCTGATGTTAAAGGATTATTCAGATGTAATTAAAGTCCCAAATCAATTGACCAATGAAAGGAAATTGTGTTCACCGGTCCTGATCTAATCAGGTGAGCGAGCATTTAAATGGAGTGGGGCTCTTCTTGGGGCTTCTCTTCTTGGCAAATGAGATTCCACTGTGAGAGGGAGTCAATGTACAGGAGACTTCCCTTTGCTGGCTTTGAAGATGGAGGGGAACGGGTGTCAAGAAAAATTAGGAATGAGCCAAGAGTGGCTGCAGCCTGATGGTCAATAAGACAATAGAGAGCTTAGTTGTGTAGCGAGGAATTCTGCTAGTCACATGAGTGGGAACGAGACCTTTCAACTCTGAATGAGAGTACAGTCCTTCAAACACCTTTATTTTATTTTTGAAAGACTCTGAACAGAGAACCCAGCTATCCGATGCCTGGACTTCTCAACTACAGAATTGTGAGCTAATAAATGGCTGTTATTTTAAGCTGCTACGTTTGTGGTAATTTGTTACACAGCAATAGAAATCTAATAGTTATTACGAAGATTGATTGTGGTAATATAGTTATCCTTTAGTAAGTGCTATTATGTGCCAGAAAACTAGCTAGGCATTTTAAAAGAATTATTTATCTTTTCAATAGCTATTGCACAATAAGCATTATTTTCCCCATTTTACAGATGCAGAAACTAAGGCCCAAAGAAGTTCTATGTGAAGTGAAGTCGCTCAGTCGTGTCCGACTCTTAGTGACTCCATGGACTGTAGCCTACCAGCTCCTCTGTCCATGGGATTTTCCTGGCAAGACTATTAGAGTGGGCTGCTATTTCTTTCTCCAAGGGATCTTCCCAACCCAGCGATAAACCCTGGTCTTCCGCATTGCAGACATGCGCTTTACTAACTGAGCCACCAGGGAAGCCCAAATTTGTTTCATATCCCACAACAAATAACAAATGGGAATTTAAGCCCCAGCATCTATGGCCTTTTCTTACTGCTTAACTTTAAGTATAAAGCATTAGAGACAAAAAAGGGCATCCTAATTGTATTCATTTTACTATACCCCTTGACTCAATAATGGACTAGTGAAATTTCTAAGACAAATACAAGCGTCAAAACCTATACAATTACACATATTCTGAGGTTTCATCCTGGAGCTCACAATACTGTCTAATTCAAGGCAAGTCTTACTTTCCAACTTAATGGCCTCTTTCCTTCCTTCCTTACTTGGTCGACATCATTTTTCCTTTTATTTTGCATGCACCAACAATAGAACCTTTTGAAATATAAATATTCCTTGTCTCTGTTTTCCAAAGCATATCTGAGAGAAGATATCTGGACTTGCTATACTGTTCAGGGAAGAAATACCAGAAGCCACTTATTTAAGTGTTTGCCCAACATAATAGTAATTTTGATAATTGTCACTTGTGAACATTTATCATATTCCAGGCACAGTACTAAGTGCAGGGCATTAGAGAATCCTCATAGAACCTTGTGATATAAACATTATTATTATCCTCCTCTTACTGATGAGGAAACAGCCTCAAATAGATTTAGCCTCTTGCACAAGGAAACTTGCAAGTAAGTAACAGAGACAAAATCAAATTCCTGATCAGTTAGACTGTGCTTCACACCCCCCAGCATATATTGTTTTTAATCATGAAATCTCACAAGGATTCTCCAAGTATGCCCTTGGAATAAATGGACTTTCTCAGGGCATCTATAGGTAAGCCTGGGACCTCAACAACTGGCTCTTGCTTTTTCCGTATATGGAATCTGTTTTTCATTACAATGTACACACTACTCTTCTGCGTCTGCACTTAATTCTCAACAGGACTCATTTGGAGTGCTGCTTCTAATTTATCCTGTGCCGTGAGGGAGCCTTAGGCAGGTATGGATCTGATGGCGATGAGTTTTGTTGCTTTACCCATGTTCTTTCATCCGAATCCTTAAAGGCTAAGACACTTTGATACAGCTGGTGAAGATTAGAGTATATCGTAAGGCAGAAGGCTGAAGACAGATTTCTCCATGCCATCTGTAATGGCTATGCAGCTGTAGTGCCCACACACATCTGGAGAGATGCTGTAAAATAGGAGCCTAACATTTGGCAAAGGTAGCAGATGGCCTTGTTATCAAACTGAATAGAGGCAGAGTCAAGTTTAAGACTAGGAAGAGGACAGCCATAATGGTAACAAAAATGCACAGAAAGGAAGAACAGCATCTGGCAGACAACATCATCTCAGGGTCAATGAGATGATGCAAACACATTTCTTTTCTTAAAGCATGGCTTCCCTGTGGTCAAGACTCCTTTGGTGCTCTGTAATAGGTTCTGCAAAACCTTTTGCTTTTTCCAAGAAGTTTTCAACAATGATTGATAATAGGATCTGTGTCTATAAAAGAGGCAGATTTCAGAGCTAGGAGAGTCCATTAAATGGCAGGATAAATGTAGAAGGAAAACAGAGAGGCCACACCACAGTGGGAAGCTTGGTTTTGCTCTGTCATTGGCATGGAGCTCTTATTCAGCATCTCAATTCTCTTTTTATTCTTAAATTAGGAACCTCGCAGGTGTACTTTTTCAGAGGTTGAGATGACATCGTGGAAGCAAGCTACTGTACTTGGAGCTGAACCAGCCAACCTGCCCATTTTGCTAATTGGATTTGGGGACCTGTGTTGAGATAGCCTGAGCTGGAAGTTTATTCACTTCTGCTCAGATGCCAAATCTGTTGGCCTAGAAGTACATAGAACCTAATAAAATAAATTAGCAAAATAGCTCTGTCATGGACATTTGCAAAATGTATATTTTGTGCTTGTTCTCAGTTGGGGACTCTTTTATTTTTAACTGATCAATTAAACTTGTCTAGCTACATGAATTGTTCTAATTACTGAGTTTTCCCAGAATTAAATACTCTAAGTTAAATCAACTAACATTTAGCAAACGGGAACTACTTCTCCTGCTTCTCTCCCTAAGAGCCCTCCATAGAATTAACAGTTAGGTGCTAATTGCAAATGATTAAGTACTCACCAGTCTTGGAGTCCTTTCTTTAATATTAATGAGGTGAATTAGCATGGAGCATGTCTTCTATTAATATTATAAATGGAAGCCTGCATGGATTACTGAGTGCTGTTTTGTATTATAAGGAGCATTTAGTTTAAAGGAGTAAAAAAGTACACTCCTCAAAATGTATCTTCTTTCCAATTTTGAAACAAAATTACTGAGGGAAATGTTTTGTTGTTTAGTCATTAAGTCATATCTTATTCTTTGTGGCCCCATGGACTGCAGTATGCCAGGGTTCTCTGTCCTTCGCTGTCTCCTGGAGTTTGTTCAAACTCATGTCCATTGAATCGATGATGTCATTCAACCATCTCATCCTCTGTCTCCTCTTTCTCCTCCTGTTCTCAACCTTTCGCAACATCAGAGTCTTTTCCAATGATTTGGATTTTTGCCTCAGGTGGCCAAAGTATTGGAGCTTCAGCTTTAGCATCAGTCCTTTCAATGAATATTCAGGGTCGATTTCCTTTTGGAGTGACTGGTTGATCTCCTTACAGCCTAAAGGACTTTACAGTCGTCTGCACCACAGTTCAAAAACATCAGTTCTTCAATTCTTGGCCTTCTTTCTGGTCCAATTCTCACATCCATACATGGCTACTGGAAAAACCATAGCTTTGACAGACTGCTGTCAGCAAAGTGATGTCTCTGCTTTTTAATACACTGTCTAGGTTTGTCATAGCTTTTCTTCCATGGAGCAAGTGTCATTTAATTTCATAGCTGCAGTCACCATCTACAGTGATTTTGGAGCCAAACAAAACAAAATCTGTCACTGTTTCCACTTTTTCCCATCTGCTTTCTATGATGGGACCAGATGCCATATCTTAGATTTTTAATGTTGAGTTTTAAGCCAGCTTTTTTCACTCTCTTCTTTCACATTCATCAAGAGGCTCTTTAGTTTCTCTTCACTTTCTGTCATTAAGATGGTATCCGAATACCTGAGATTGTTGATGCTTCTCCTGACAATCTTGATTCCAGCTTGTGACTCATTCAGGGAAATGTTTCAACATGATTAATTTAGAGTAACTGTGTATCATTTTAACAGCAAACACAGTAACAAAGTTTTACATAAAACTTTTTAAACCAGAGTAGAGTTTTCAATTGTTCCATAAGGTATAGATATACACAGAAACACCCACCATTCCACACTTCTGAAAGCAATTAATTACATGACAGTTCAGTACTATTCTCATGTGCTTGAATTCCCAAGAACATTACTAACCTATTGAAACAATGCTATTTGCTTGTCTGAAAACAGAAAACTAGCTACATTTTCTTTTTCTGAAAAACAGATTTAGTTAATAATCATTTTTTCCTTCTGGTCTTTCTTAAGAAGTGAAAGTGAAACCGCTCAGTCATGTCCGACTCTTTGCGACACCATGGACTGTAGCCCACCAGGCTCCTCTGTCCATGGGATTCTCCAGGCAAGAATACTGGAGTAGGGTGCCGTGCCCTCCTTCAGGGGATCTTCCCAGCCCAGGAGCTGTACCTGCATCTCCTGCATTGCAAGCTAATTCTTTATCCAGTGAGCCACCTGGGAAGCCCATACTTACAACCAAATAATACCATGTAGTGACTCCTTATATATATGTAGTAACACAGTTGATATTTATGTTTAAGATCTTACATTTAAAAGTGATCATAAGTATTACAGAATCTCTCAAATCATAGAAATATTGGACATATGTAGCTAATACCTTGCATTCAACATTGCATAAATTTGGTTTTATCCAGAATATGCCTTAGATATTTGTCAATTATATTTCTACATCAATATTTTAAAATATTATTTATAATATCCTCAACTTTATCTAGGTAATAA
>SJYC01059625.1:0-10525 GCA_006408675.1 Madoqua kirkii
ACCAAACTTTGTGATTTGCGATAATTGCTATATATTATTGGCAAAAAAGAAATTAAAATGTCTGTTCTAAGTTATTTACAATTATTCTTACCAATATTGAGGTATACAATTTGCAAAATGAATTGATGAAAATTGTGTAAGGTAGTATTCTAAGACAGACTCTAAGATACATGTGCCTTGATGTAACACTGCTTATAGTTTCCTCCGCTTGGGTGTGAGCAAGACTGCTCTCAGTGAATATAATGAGTTACCACTCACAGTATTAGGCTATTTGTCAATTGATTTGAGGTTCATTAACTGTATTACCTTGGGTGGGCTTGACCTAATCAGATGAGCCCTTTAACTAAAGTGTAAAAGAGATTCTCTCCTGCTGACCTAGAAGAAACTAAACAGCCCTGTTGTGAAGGAGAGTGTCAGGAGGCAAGAACCAAAGGGTAGCCTCTAGAAACTAAGAGTGATCCTTAATAGAGAGCTAGCAAGGAAAATAGGGCCTCATTCACATAGTCACAGGAAAATAAATTTCATTCATAATCTGTAAGTTTGTAAAGGAGCCCAAGTCTTAGATGAGATCACAGCCTGATTGATAACTTGAATTCAAATTGGGAGGCCCAGCTAACCCAAGCCTAGACTCCTGACTCACAGAAACTATGAAACGATAAATTCATGTTGTTTTGAGTCATCGAAGTTTATGGTAATTTATGAACAGCAAGAAACTAATAACAAAGAAATTTGATTTGATCTATGCAAAATAAATTTAGCTGAGAATAATCCTTCTCATTTAATGAAATCTGGTTACAGATTTGTAATAGCTCACAAAACATGGCATCATTCACGGCAAATGAAAAAAAAAATGAAGCCCCAAGTAATACTGATAATTGAAAAGGAAAAGAAGAATTTCATAATTTTGTGTATTTCTGTTTGTTGGGTAGATGCTGTTATCATTGACAATGACACTACCAATCTTTCTTGGATGACTTTATAAGAAATCATCTGGGCATATCTCAGAATTCTCTCCTCTATTCACAGGTCTTGGATTCACAGGGGGCTTCAGACTCATAAACTTTACCTAGACTGAAAAAATTGTGTTTTCCCTCATGTTAATACTATATGAAAAATGTTGCATTAATTATCTTCTTTGCAAGCCAGGCTCTTCCAACAGTGGATTCTATTCTCAAAGCCCTGGGCAAAGAATTATAATTAACTGTGGCAATGTTTGTATTACCTTCTCCACAAACTTACCATTCTCTGAGTATTACCTCCTGAATGCCAACAATAGACAACAATGAATGTCTTTCAGACAAAATTTCTGAAAATCAGTGCTATTTCTTCCTACTTCTCTTGATTTACTTAGGAAATAGGTTCTACTTGGAAAGATGTAGACTCATGGATGTCTACCTTTAACAACTCTTGGGATTCCAGAGATGAGAATCATTTTATGTGGATAAAATTCACAGGGAGCTACAGCACAGAAAGCCAGTTTTGGAAGGAATGGCTAATATGTATGTGCCATTTTTCTTTCTTTTTTTTTTAAATCTGGGGGAGAACATAATTTCCAAGTTCATGTCAGAGTAAAATGTTTGATAAGAACGATAGAGTCATCCAATGTAGAATCTTTGCTGTGCATCCTAATAATGCAATTTTTATTACAGATGAGCAATTATAACACAGCCATAACATACACAACGAGGGAGCCTGGTGGGCTGCTGTCTATGGGGTCGCACAGAGTCGGACACAACTGAAGCGACTTAGCAGCAGCAGCGACTCTGTTTAAGAATTCTCATGAGAAATCTCCGTACTGTTATCTATAGTGACTGTATCAATTTACATTCCCATCAATGGTATGAGAGGGTTCTCTTTTCTCCACATCTTATCCAGGAAACTACAGTCTAATATACAGAGTGAAGAAAGTCAGAAAAAGAAAGACAAATATTGTATATTAACTCAAGTGTATGGAATCTAGAAAGATGGTATTGATTAACCTATTTGAAGGGCAGCAATAGAGACACAGTCACAGTGAACAGACCTGTGGACGCAGTAGAGTAAGGAGAGGGTTGAACGAATTGAGAGAATAGCATGGAAACATACACATTACCATATGTAAAATAGATAGAAGGTGAGAATTTGCTGTGTGACACAGGGAACTCAACCCAGCTGAGTGACAACCTAGAGGGGTGGGATGGACTGAGAGATGGGAGGGGGTTTTCCAGAGGGAGGAGATATATGTATACCTGTGACTGATTCATGTTGATGTATGGCAGAAGCTAACACAATGTTTTAAAGCAATTATTCTCCAAATTAAAAAAATTCTTATAGTTGAATATATTTTTCCTTTTCTAACCTGTCATATTGAGATAAAGAGTTACAGCCAAGGCTGTAAAAGAAACCATTTCTAATCTATCTCCATAGTAAATCATCTTTATATTATTCCAGAGAATATCCATGAGATGCTTTTGTGGCTATAGATGCAAATATTAAGTCATTAATGAATCTGGCTTTTTCTTTGCCTGCTGAGAAGTCTTGATCTAAAAAAAAAAAGACTTCTAGGTATTTCTCCAGTAAAGATGAGTTTATTGGGGATCATCAGAGAATTGCAATTCAAGTCAAGCCACATGAAAATCCCTTGAGGGCAAGGGAAGAAGAATATTTTTGTAGTGGAAAAAAATAAGTTGAGAGGACTATGGTAAACAGAGTCCAAGGCTTCAGTTGACTGAGTCCTTGCCAGCAAAGAAGAAATTTTTCTTTTTCGGGGTATCCAATTCTGGTTATCATCACAGGGCATGAGAGATCACCCTTCTCATCTCCTGACTATTTTTAACTGAAGATTTTATTCTTTAATTCTTTTATATTTCCCCATTTTGATCAAGATTTTCTCTAAAACCATCACAGATCAAAAGTCAGTTTTTCCCTTTCCAGTGTCTTTTTGTTCTTCAGAGTCAGGAAGGATCTTTATTGGATGTAGCGTCTCATACCAAAAAAAAAGTGTGCACAGATTGGAAATCTATTGAAGTCATACTCAAGTAACAAGGAGGAGTAAGAAGAAACATTCTTAGACGCATTTTATTCAAAGTCCATATGTTCTTAACATCATAGACAATGGAGATCATTTGAAGTGTTATGCCATCATCAAAGATTTGGTGTCCAATTTCTAATAGACTTGGTTTGAATACCTTGGGAAAGCTTTCCCATCAGATGCCATCTGCTTCAGCTTTTTGAAATCTTTGCTTTCAAATCACCAGATGATGTGCACAGCCATTTAGGGTCCAATCATTTTTTTAAGTGTATCACATTTATCCAAGAGTGTATTATTGGAGCTTTGTAGCACAAAGTTTGATTAGTGGAGCCTGATAATGGCCTCTCCAGAAAGGTTGAATAGTGTGCATCTCAAGACGTCTTTTCCAACTGATGATATTCCCAAGTTGCAAGGTGTGATGCTTTAAAGTCACCCTCTCTGAGAGTACATTGTGAAAATAGTGCTTTACCAAAAACATATTTTTTAATAGAAGCAATTAAGTTTTTGTAATATTGGAATATCACTTCTTTTATCTGTTGTAAGTCAAAAGAAGCAGGAGCCAAGTGCATTGGGCATCTTGTGATTATCTGAAAATATAGTAGTTAATGAATTCCAGAAGAGGTGGTTCTGAAATTTACGACAAACAGCAACGCTTTTAGCCACGGTATTTGGCAAGTGAAAGTGAAAGTGGCTCAGCTGTGTCCAGCTCTTTGAGACCCCATAGACTAGAACTCTCCAGGTCAGATACTTGATTGGATAGCTGTTTCCTTTTCCAGTGGATCTTCCCAACCCAGGAGTTGAACTGGTGTCTCCTGCATTGAGGTGCATTCTTTACCAGGTGTTTGGAGAGGTTCTACAGATTTTGTCAACTGAGTCTTAACAATGCATCTGTGTTTTCTTTTAAGCTGGAAGATTGAGAATGGTAATGGAGTGGAAGTATTGAAAGGCTGACCACACAGCAGGGACTTCTTGAAGTACCTGGACAGTTAAATGTGTTGCATGACCACTCTGAAGTTTGGAGAGAGCTCCCCAAGTTCACACAATCACTTCCAAAAGGACTGTAGGTAAAGAAGAGGGAGTAGCCTGTCTGGAAGAGAAGGCATCAGTCCAATGTGAAAACTTATAAACTATGACTAAAACATATTTATATCTATTAGAAGGAAGAAGTTATATGAAATCCATTTGCCAGACCTAGAATAGCCCAATAGGCAGTTTAAAATGTCTGGGAGTAGTAAGAACACGTTTCCCTGGATTGTGGACTTCCCTTGTAGCTCAGCTGGTAAAGAATCTGCCTGCAATACAAGAGACCTGAGTTCAATCCCTGGATTGGGAAGATCCCCCAGAGAAGGGAAATGCTACCTACTCCAGTATTCTGGCCTGGAGAATTCCATGGACTGTATAGTCCATGGGGTCACAAGGAATCAGATATGACTGAACGACTTTCACTTTATTTCACTTCCCTGGATTGGACTTTGGACATGTGAAGGAGGCATTTTGTGTGTGTGGCCTTGTTAATATTTCCCCACCAATGTTGACTCATGAATGCTATCATTTTGTCAGTAGACCAATGGTTTACTGCATGCACAGTGGTGAGAAGTGGGGATTTTAGTCTTTACTAGAACTGGGTTGCTATTTGTTCCAAACCAAAGCATTTTCTCTCTCTCTCTCTCTCTCTCTCTCTCTCTCTTTTTTTAAATAAAAAATTGTTGGATTTCCAGTCTTGTCTTTCCTATTCTGAGGCCAATTCCTGTGCTTCTCTATCCAGTTTTTCTGAGTAATCTTCTGCAAAAATACTCCTTTGTATCATGACAGAAGTTTGGCTGTTGTTAATCCCTTTAAAGGTAGTATTCCTTGTGGAAATATCAGCACAGTGATTTCTCTTAGCTTCCAGAGTCAAGATTAGAATGCTCCGGAACCTTAATAATTGCTCAAGAAATCATGAACAATCCCCAAAGAACATCTACTATTAATACAAATATTGGCAGTTCTGTCATTGGCTAAAGTATTAACACATATAAGAGTGTTTAATTCAGCATGTTGGGTTCAAGTAGCCATAGACAGAGATACTGTTCAATAACATCAAAAGGAGTTACAAAAGAATGCCTGGCACAACATTTGCCACTGTTACCTTTTAAATAAGAACCATCAGTGAACCACGAGAAGTCAGCATTACTCAAAGGAATTTCCTGCAGATCATCAAGAGAGTCAGGAAGTAGTCCATAGCATTAAGCAGTTGTGAAGGACTACATCAGTGATCAAGGAGAGAAGAGTAACAGAGTTAAGATTATTACTACAGAAAAAATTTACTGAGGAGCATTTAACAAAAAGACTTCGTTGGAGGAGAGGTAAAACATTGAGAAATATTGAGGGTGATAATTCAAGAGAGCTTCTACCCAAGTAGATACAAAAATGATTACATACTAGTTTTCTTAGTGGTATTAACCAAAAGGACAATGCTTTTCTCAATGATTTTAACCAAAAGAACAGTGGCCATAATGGCTTTAAGGCAAGGGGGACATTCCCATATTACAGGGTCCAGCTGCTGGCTATATCCGGCTGATCATGGTCCTTGTTGCTTTTGAGTGTGTATCCCAGGGATATTTCCTTGTTCTTCATATACAAAACATGGATCTGATGGCTGGCATAGCATAGAGCAGGTGGGTTCATCAAACTATGAATACCTTGAAAGCTATGTTGTCCACTTCTTTTTGTAAAATTGTGCTGGAGTTTTTTGACCAAATAAGAGGAATTTGGAATCAAAGTTTGACAATAAACTAGCTTGAGAAAAACCTCACTCTTGGTGCTTTGTTTGGTGTTTGGGGAAACAGGAATACAGGAGGCTACCTGGACCCAGGTACAGTCCTTGTTCTAATATCAGATGCCATACAAACCTGGATTTGGTTAAACTGCGTTTTTTTTCCTTGGTGACCTTATATCCTTCTAAAGCTAAAAGCTTTAATGACTAGTTGCCATCTTCCTATAGGAGGTTTGAGTAGGAAAGTGAAGAAGTAAATCATGCATATACTGCAACAAAGCAGAACTTTAGGGAACTTTATGTTATTCAGATCAACCTTTAGGATTTGTAAGTAATAAGAAAGTCTCTTAGTAAAACCTTGAGACATTACTGACTAAGTGAATTGTTTTGTTCTCAAGTGAAGGTGAAGGCACCGGCTACCGTCATCAACTAAAATATTTTTTAAAAATGCACTGCACAAATAAATTATGGTAAAGAATTTGCTTCTATTGGGGATGGATTTTAGTAATGTATTAGGGGTAGGACCAATAGGATATTGAGGAATAACAATATTGTTTGTTGCTCTGAGGTCCTGACAAGCCTCCACTTTCAGCATTGGGTTTTCTCACTGGTAAAATTGGAATGTTACACGGGTTAATGCAAGGGGCAATGAGGCCCTGAGCTTTATAATCTATTATGAGCTTTATGCCCCTTGAAGGGTTTCTTTACTTATAGGGTATTGTCAAATTCTGGGAAGATATTTTGAGGGATCTATTTGAATCTTCATAGGAGGTACACTGAAATTTACCAGTATCAATTGGAGATGTTGCTCACAAGGAATGTGGTAGCTTTATAGGGACAAATGATTAATGCTTCCAGAATCAGCTCTAGTACTGAAATAACAAATAACAGATGGCAAAGGGTCATTTAATTCACCTGGTTGGTTACTTTGATGACTACTGTCAAATCTAGAATGACTTACCTTTTGAGAGAAAGAAATTCTGGCATGACACTTCTCTAAGAATTCTTGGTCTACTACATGAGTAAGGAGCTGAGGAGTTAAGAAAAAAGGGTATGTATCTCTCAAAGTATCTAAACAAGAGGGAATAGGTTCAGAGACAGTAACCTCTTGAGGTTCATTGGAGATTCCCCACTATTTGAGCTGTTTTAGTATTCAGAGGCAGGGACAATTTTATAGTAATGGGGGCTCTGTTGTCAGTTTGGATTGGAAGAGATTCATTCCCAATTTGGGGAAATGTTTCTCCAAGCCAATTAAGAGAGAAGATAGGGAAGAACTCTAGCTCCTTAGAGCTCTATCATTGAGAATTAGGAGAGTGATGGAAAGGCTGGTTAGAGGACTGAAGATGCCTATAACATTTCAATTTGTAAAAACCTCTTTTACAGTGTCCTAGATCTTTGGAATAGTAGCAGAAACTAGAAGGTTTGATTTTTGTTTAGGAGCCTTCCTTTGCTACAGTTGAAAATTTAAAATTTTTCTGGTCTTCCTTTGAGGTGACTCATCTAATGGTGAGAGACCTCATTTGCCAAATTAATTACATTTGAAGTAGCCTTAATTTCCCATTCCATCTTGGTTCCTTTTATAGAAGGAAAATATTCAGTTTAGATCATTAATAAATATAGATTTGAAAGCTACCTGGGTACAATGATATTTGAATGGCAACCAGAATTTTCTTTAAAAAATCTAAGGTCAATTGTGATAGTCATGAACAAAGTTCATCATAGCCTGAATTATGTTTCTGTTAATATGTTTTGGAAAAATCCCTAAGGATTGCTCAATGAAGATGCAATTATTCATCTTGTTCATATAAGTTAGTGAACTTGTCTCTTGATTATAACTCTAGAAATCTTTCAGAATTTTCCCAATCAGTGGTTTTCATTCAATGCCAGGCCTGGCGAGTAAGTAAACTTAGCTAATATAAATCAGAAAAGCTAGGGGTATAAATTAGAATGACAATATTAAATTCCTCTGGAAATCTGTGGGAAATCTTTGGCTACAGCTTGCAGTTCACGTTTAATCTAGGGAATATTAGAAATCAGAGATTTAGCCTCTGAATTCACAGAAGACTTAATTTTAAAGGTACAGGTTCTGACAAGTTCAAAGATTGTGCAGAATATGAGAGAAAAGGCAAAGTTTGGCAAGGGAAAATTAGTATGTGAGGATTGAGGTTATAAAGGAGACAGGTAGCATAGAAGGGAAGAAGAAAGACGGTGTCAGAGGCAGGAGCCTGAAACAAAGAAGCCAAGGAA
The DNA here is from genome assembly GCA_006408675.1 of Madoqua kirkii. Classification (NCBI taxonomy): domain Eukaryota; kingdom Metazoa; phylum Chordata; class Mammalia; order Artiodactyla; family Bovidae; genus Madoqua; species Madoqua kirkii. The sequence continues at coordinate 8,013 of SJYC01059625.1, forward strand.
GAAGACCCTGAAGCTTTGGAAGCTATTTTATCTTCTTTAATTGCATTTTTGTTTCAGTTAACCTTAAAATCGTTTCTGCAGAGATGTATCAGGCAACAGATAATGTTTAAAAGTCTCAAAATATCCATCAAAATAGGCAGACCATTCAGTTCTGGAAATTTTTGAACTATTGTAATTCAATTTGTTTTTTAAAAAATTAAGTTTGGGGATTTCAAAATTTTCTCATTTGGCCATTAATATTCTAAATTACCTTTGGTCAGATTGATTACTTAGTAATGTGCATGAGGAGAGACTGGTTTTTAAATATAAAATTGGCTGAAGTCTCTGTAGGAGAGGAATCCTTAAAATTTTAGATACCTGGAATCCCATTCTCAGAGATTTTTATCTAGAGTAAAAGTACTATGTTCAAAGAGCTCAAACAGCCTATATAGCTCAAACAGCTCAATTCAAACAGCTCAGTTCAAACAGCTTGCAAGCTAATATCCGCCAATTCTAAGGAAATACCTTGATTCTAGAGGAACCAGACCAAAGACTTTTTTACCAGTTTCCAGAGGATAGCTCCTACTACAAAGGAATGAGTCATCATCTGAACTGGCACAGTTTTACTGAAGCAGCCTGTCCTTAATGAAATTGGCAGAAGACTAGCTAACTTCAGTGGAAACATTCTGATTTTAAAATCAGATCCTAGTTACAAATGGGTACTTGCATATAGGATAAAGCCTTAATCTGAAAGATAAAACTTTAAATAAATCTTGAATTAAACCTGGAGGGCTTCAAAGGCCAGGAGGGTTCAGATCTAGGGGAAAGGCATACATTCAAACTCCAAGATCTGCAAGAGAAGCAGTGAGTTACAGAAAGTACTGCACCTGTATGCTCACCAGCCCTATAGCCTTGCAGAATCTTCTCTGGTTCTTGTATGGACCACCAAAATGTTGACCTAAAACAAATAGACTGCTGTATATTTCTTCAGAAAAGATGGGTTTATTTATATAGTAGACAATAGGAATTCAAGGAAGTTGAGGAAGCTATGGCAAACAAATATTTTATTACTTTTCATTGGCTGAGTCCTTGTCAGGAAAAAAGAGGAGTCTTTCTTCTTCCTATTAGGCTCTGCTGTTGTCTAAACAGAGCTCCCCCTCTGGCTTCCCGGCTCTACTTAAAAGGCTTCTTTCTGTCTCTTATTCATTTCATTTATTTCTTTTTTTTTTATTTAACAGAAGACAAACAGTCTAGCCAGAGGTTGTTTAACACTTAATTACTTTATTAAGTAGCAGTTAATTTTATAATTAGGTTATTGATTTGTAAGCAGCACAAATAATCTTCCTAAGTAAATGGACAGCCAGTAGGTTCCTTACTTCAAACTGAAACGTTCACAAGTTGAATTTCCCCTAGTCCAAAAGATTAAAATGGTGTATTAAGTTCTGAAAGATTCTTAGAATAAAAGGCCTGGGTTTGAAGATCAGATTCAACTCTTCTTGGTAGCTTAAACTTTCTAATTACCATTATTCTTACCTTAAAAAAAGGGGGGGAGGGCGAAGGAAAAGGAGGAAAAAAAAAAAGACTTCTTAGAGTATGTATGTTTTGTCTGTCTCCTAAAGTGGCTGTTTGCCAATTTTCTGTTTGCTTTCCATCCAGTCTCTGCTCTTTACCTGGTTTCCATATTGCAGGAAATGGCCAATTTATGCTCTCTTGCTTTCTGACATCTGCATAGTTTCAGCCAATGGGAAGCAGTTTTTAAAAAATTCAATGCTGTGAGTTATGTAGGCTTTCCTGTGCATCGCTCCTCCATTCCATCTTCTTTAGATAGCAGTCTAGCTGGGACTCCTTGGTTCCAACCTGTATCAGTCAACCATTTCTTCCATTTCTTCCACGGTTCCAACTCTTGCAGGAGAGTTCCCAGTGGGTTTGCATTCTTGCCATATGGTGCTTCTTCTGGGTTCTGGTATTACCATCCTTTTCTGTTGTCCTTCTAGATAGTAAGGTAGCAACTTCCATCTCAGTTACCTTACCATCTCTTACATGGCTTCACAGTTCTTCACAGTTATATATCCAACCCACTGTATTAAATTCCCTTACTGTGAAAGATCAAGAGTAGTTTCTTTTACCTGACTTGATGAAGTCTAATATTAATAGAGAAACACATTAAAGGTTGTGAACATTGTGTAGATGTAGTGTGTTAGTACTAAAGTCATTTTAATGATTAAGTCATATATTCCAAAGGTGACATATTTAGTTAATCTGCCATTTGGTACTCTTCTATTAGTACTTCCTTTTGTGAACATGAATATCAATGATATGATCTATGCTATGAAAATATTTGTGAAATTATATATAGAGAGAAATGGAACATTATGTCACGTTTCTGTTGTATATATAGATTTCTTTATTAATGAAAATGTGTAGAATTAGAATTGGAATATTTTGGAATGTGTTTAGAGGTCTTAATTCAAATGTATTTTGATATGGAACAACAAGAATGTAAAATTCTTCATCTTTCACTGAAAAAAAAAAAA
>SJYC01059627.1:0-13014 GCA_006408675.1 Madoqua kirkii
GTTTTCGTAAAGTTTGTTTGACGTAAAAATTACTCCGTTTTTTTCGATTGCGGAACAGATTTTTTTTCTCGAATCAAGTTTTTTGTATTTGTAACAAATTACCAAAACCGTTGTTTTAAAGGCTTTTCGCAATAAAAAACAAGGTCTTCTATTTTCTTTAAATCCTGAGCCTCTTTTACGATAACAACTCTGTTTTGAGCCATTGCCGGAAAACTTTTCGCCAAAGCAACAACGCCCCTGACATCAATGTCTTTACCGTAAACGACTGATTGATTGAAGATTTTTTCGGTTTCGTTGAGGACGTTTTCTTCTATGTACGACGAAATTTTATCGATAAAATACGGTTCGTCGCCCTGCAAAAAATAAATGGGAAAGTATTTTTTTGCCTTTAAATCCGTCATAATTCCCTCGAATGTAGCCGTTTGCTTTGCCATTATTCGCCCTCGAATCTTAAATGTTTAACGCTTTTACCGTTGAAAATTATTTCTTGCAACGTTTTAATTCCGATGTCAAGATGGTCTTTTACGAAATTTTTTGTAACGGAAGAATCGCTTTCGCGGGTTTTAACGCCCGAGGAAATCATCGGTTGGTCCGACACCAAAAGTAATGCGCCGCACGGAATGGAATTTTTGAAGGCAACGGTAAACAAAGTTGCCGTTTCCATATCAACGCCCATAGTTCGGATTTTTCTGAGATAATTTTTGAAATCTTCGTCCCATTCCCAAACTCTGCGGTTTGTGGTGTAAACGGTTCCCGTCCAATAGTCGTAACCGAAGTCTCTGACCACCGCTGACGAGGCTCTGAGCAGTGAAAAAGCGGGTAAAGCCGGTACTTCGGGCGGCAAATATTCGTTAGAAGTTCCTTCTCCCCTGATGGCCGCAATCGGAATTATAATATCGCCTAACTTGTTGATTTTCTTTAATCCGCCGCATTTTCCCAGAAACAATACGGCTTTTGGCTCAATAGCGGAAAGCAAATCCATTATTGTTGCGGCATTAGGGCTTCCCATACCGAAATTTATCAGTGTAATGCCCTGAGCCGATACATTCGGCATATTTTTGTCAAGTCCGATAATAGGCGCGTTAAATTCCTTTGAAAAAATTTCAAGGTAATTTTGAAAATTGGTTAGTAAAATATGCTTGTCGAAATCCTGAAGTTCCCTTCCGGTGTATCTCGGCAACCAATTATTTACGATTTCTTCTTTTGTTCTCATATTTTTGTTAATTTTGCCCTTATGTTAAACAATCTTTCATACAATTTAAGCATTAAAAACGGTGAAGTTTTTGACGTTTTGCGTAAAAAGTACGTCCGTCTTACGCCGGAAGAAGTTGTAAGACAAAACTTTATCCGTTTTCTTATTAACGAAAAAGGTTATCCTCAATCGCTGATGTCTTCCGAAACGGCGTTGAAACTTTTTAACACTCTAAAACGCACTGACATAATCGTTTACGACCGTAACGCTAAGCCTTTAATGTTGATAGAATGTAAAGCCTCTTCGGTAAAGATTTCGCGTGATACTTTCAATCAGATTTTGCGATATAATATAAAGGTGTGCGCTCCGTACCTTGTCGTTACCAACGGCGTAAATCATTACTGCTTAAAACTAAGCAAAATTACAAATAATTATGAATTTTTGCAAGAAATTCCGTCATATTTGCAGTTGGAAGGGTAAAAAATGCGGGGAAAATAATATTTCCCGCATTTTTCTGTCTTAATTTTTTTCTTACTTTATTCTTTTTTACGAAAAAAAATATTTAATTTCGGTAATATTGCATTTAAATTTTATTCCAACAGCAACACTCTGCTCGAATACGGAATCAGTTTGTGCCAGTCTAAATTGTGGGTGTAAGGAATTTCGAGACCGTTTTCCATAAGATATTTGCCCGAAAATTTCTTGCCTTCAAATTTTAACGGTGTTTTGTCAATGCGGTTTAACTCCTTGATTGTGTACATTTTATCGGGGTCAAGACCAGCCATTTTAACTCGAGGAATGTGTTGATTGCAAAAAGTTTCGGTTTTCCACCAGTAAAAAACTGCTTGTGATTTGTCGTTTTTAACGTACATCATAGAAGCCGCACCTAACTTTTCGTAAGGAGAAAGCAATCTGTAAATGTCGCCGAATTGAACTATCGGACGAATTTTCTTATAAGTTTCTATGGCATTTTTGCAAAGCGTTTTTTCTTCGTCAGTCATATTTTTGGGCTGAATTTCCATTCCCAAACGTCCGCTCATAGCAACGTCAATTCTAAATTTTAACGGTATCGTTCTGAAAGTCTGATGGTTAGGAGCAGCACTTATGTGCGATGCCATTGTTATAGCGGGATAAAAATACGAAGTTCCCCATTGCATATAAATACGTTGAAGGGCATCGGTGTTGTCAGAAACCCAAAATTCGTCAAAATACGGCAAAATTCCCCAGTTGGCACGTCCGCCGCCCGAAGCACAAGCCTGAATGGTCAGTTTGGGATATTTTGCGCGGATTCTTTTGCACGTTTCGATTAAACCGCGATGAAATTCTATATACATATGTGATTGATTATCAGCGGTTAAGTATTGCGAACCGTGATTTAAAATGCTCATATTTGCGTCCCATTTTATGTAATCGAGTTCAGGGTTTTCTTTCATTAAATTGTCCACAATGTTGAAAACAAAATCCTGAACTTTCGGATTTGCCATATCAAGAACAACTTGTGTGCCGCCGCGCCCGAGGGTTAAATCGCGGTTTGAAGCCTTTACAACCCAATCAGGGTGCTTTTCGTAAAGTTCCGAAACGGTGTTTGCCATTTCTGGTTCAATCCAAATTCCGAATTTTATGCCGTGTTTTTGAGCCGCCGAAACCAACGCCGGAACGCCGTTAGGAAGTTTTTTCTTATTAACAACCCAATCGCCCAAAGACGAATTGTCCACATCGCGCGGATATTTGTCGCCGAACCAACCGTCGTCCATAACGAAAAGTTCGCCGCCCATCGACGAAATATCGTTCATCATTTGGTCCATTCCTGCCTCGTTAATGTTGAAATAAACGCCTTCCCAACTGTTTAACAGCACTTTACGTTCGGTGTTTCCGTTGGCGAGATTGTGGTTTCTGCCCCAAGTGTGAAACTGACGGCTCACGCCCGAAAGTCCTTCGTCAGAATACGAAACGGCAAAAGAAGGCGTGCGGAAAACTTCACCTTTTTTAAGATGATATTCCGAATTTTCTTCGTTAATGCCGCCGAAAACTTGATGGTATTCGTCGTCGTGAGTGTTAATACGGATTTTGTAATTGCCTGAATAACAGATTGCTGCGCCGATAACGCGTCCAGAATTTTCCTGCGGTTTACCGTCTAAAGAAAGCATAATTTCGCCGTGAGAAGTGTGCGAATTTCTAACGCCGTCTCTGTTGGCAACAACGAACATTCCGGGTTTTAACGCCTCTTCCGACAACTGAGCCTCGTTAGCCCAAGAGCCGTAAAAGTGTGATAACCAGACATTTCCCCTTCTAATGGGAAGAACGCCCGAATCAAACCGCCTTAAAACGACATTAGTTTTTTCCTGATGCGAAATTTCGGTGAACATTTCAATAACGTCGGCATCGGAATAGGTTTTGTAACAGAGATTTACGTTAAACGGATAGAAAGAATCCTTAGTTTCGATAACGGTAATTTCCGCACCGTTTTCGTTGCGTTTTGAAACTTTTTCAACTTGAAGTTTCAACGTCATATTTCCGTCCGAATGGGTTACAGACAGGGCGTATTCCGACGGACAATTTAATCCGTAAACGGGATAAGCACTCTGATAATCAGCGGTTTGAGCGACAGTTTCTTTGTCGGCGGAAGAAAGTTTAGAGCCGAAATAAATTATTTTCGGTTCTTTGCCCTTTTCGGCGGAAAGCAACAGCGAAGTATTTTTCGTGCTTACTTCAACGTTTTGGGCAAACAGCGGCATTATCAAAAGCGCAAACGCCGCCGTTAAAAAAAGGTGTTTTTTCATCATATTAGTGCGTAAAAAGTTTGCACAAATATAATGAAAAAATTTTTATTCAATAGTTTTTTTTTCTAATTCTGCTACTTTTAGTTTCAACTTAGAAAACCAAACTTTTAAAACAGCGACAAAACATCCGAGAAAAAAGCCAATCAAAATCCATTTAATTATTCCCGACAATTTCGGATTAGAATATTTACCGCTCAAAGTATGATTTTCTACAATCATAAATTTATTGTTTTCGACCTCTGCTAATTGTTCTTCCAAAAAACCTTTTTTCTCGGAAATAATTTTGTTGTTTTCTAAGACGGATTTAATAATTCCGGAGATAGGTTCGCTTTGATTAAGAATTAACCCTTTGCCTTCCAATCCCGTTTCTTTAATAAAATATTGATTTGTTTTAGTATTTTGAAGACTGTTGATTGCTGCATAAGTTAAAGTATCCATTTCGGAGTTTTGATTCCTAAGGTCGGTAAGTCGCGATTTTAATCCGGCAGATATAACTTTCATACGGTCGTTAGTATAAGGAGAGGACGAGAGATAATTGACAAGTCCGTTTTCGGCTTTATCCATAACGGAATTGTCCGTTACAGAAAATGTTACAACAAAAAAAGGATAATACTCATATTCTTCAATAGTGGAATCATTAATTATTCGTTTTTTGGTTTGCGTGTAGGACTTAAATTCCGAAAAATCAATATTTTTAATTTTTTCTGCATCTGCAAGCGGAATATTTAATTTGACGGACAAATATCCCGGAGCAAATTTTGCTATATTGCCCAATTCTTCAACGGTATTTTCAAAGAAAGAATTACCCAAAAAACCCGATGAAAATTTTATTTTACTTTCAAAAGTTTTTTCCGTTGTAAAATAAACAATTAATCCGTAAGCCAACCCCAAAATGAGAAAGACAGAAACTAAAACAAAATTTTTAGCAACGGCAATCAACAAAAAATCACAAAATCTTTTGAAAAATCCTTTTTCGCTTTTTTCCGATTTTTTTTCTTCCGCATTTTTTTTCTTTCTCAAAAAGCCCGGAATAAGCCTTGTTAAATCGAATTCGGCATCGCGTTCTTCTTGGTCAATCTGCATTTGACGGATTGTATTGAACTGAGAATTAATCAGTTCGTATTGTTTCATTACTATTTCGTGAAAGTCTTTCTCTTTTAACTCTTCAGAAGAATTGTTTTGTTGTTGATTGTCCATATTTTGCAAACGTTTTTCAGCGGCAAAATTAAATATTTTTTTTGAAAAAACAAAAATATATTTCAAATTTGCACTCGGAAAGTCAAGACTGAAAAAATTCTGTGGATTAGTCTATACGGAAGTGTTTTTTTTCAGACGGAGTTTCATTTTTCTAAAATTAAATTTTAAGCCTCTGATTTTTAAGATATTTCAGGGGGAGGAAGAAAAATACAAAAAAAAATTATGGTTATGAATTACAAACTTCTCGACCTTGAAATTCACGGCGACCGCTGCGGAAAACTTATCTCGTTGGAAAGCCTGAAAAACATACCGTTTGAAATAAAGAGGATTTATTATATGTTTGACACTCTGCCTAACGAGGCACGAGGTTTTCACGCGCATAAAAACTTAGAACAAATAATTATCGCTATGGACGGGGCTTGCAGAATTATTCTTGATGACGGTAAAAGACGCGAGCAAGTACTTTTAAACCGTCCTGACGTGGGACTTTACATCGGGAAAAATATGTGGAGAGAAATGCACGATTTTTCTTACGGCTGCAAACTCGTTGTTCTTGCAAGCGAATATTACGACGAAAAAGAATACATCAGAAATTATGACGATTTTATTAAGTCGTTGAACAATAATTAGTTATGATTCACCATTTGTCTGACTGTAAGTCCGTTAAAATCGGGAAAGACACAAATATTTGGCAGTTTTGCGTGATTTTTCCAAATGCAGAAATCGGCGATAACTGCAATATCTGCGCAAACGTTCTGATTGAAAACGATGTAAAAATAGGAAACAATGTTACCGTTAAAAACGGCGTTCAACTTTGGGACGGCATTACGGTTGAAGACAACGTTTTTATCGGTCCTAACGCAACTTTTACAAACGATTTGTTTCCGAGGTCGAAGGTTTATCCCGAAAAATTTGAACGGACAATCATTAAAAAAGGTGCGAGTATTGGCGCAAACGCCACTATCCTCGCCGGTATAACAATAGGAGAAAATGCTATGATAGGAGCAGGAAGCGTTGTAACAAAGTCTGTTCCTGATAATGAAGTTTGGTTCGGCAATCCGGCAAAGTTCGTAAGAAAAATAGAATAAAAATTTGCCGTATTAAAAATAATCGTTAAATTTGTACGCAGATTTAATTGATTACGCAAATGAATACACAACTATATAATACTGCACCTCAAAATTTTACGTTAGCGGATATGTCTTCCGTTGATGCGCTTTGGTTTTTAATAATGCAGCAAAATAAACAAAAACGTACGGCTCTTATTGAACGCCTTATATATTATGATACTGAAATGGCCGAACGTTTATTGTTAAAATCGTCAATCGAAAAAGGTTGGAATCAAGTAAAGAAAAGTCAGAAAATAATTATGATAATGGTACTTTACAAGATTTAATCAGTGAACTTAAAAAGTGAGTGTAATCAAAATCATACCTTCGGACGAATTTAAACGGCAAGCAAAACGGTTTGCTAAAAAATACAAATCGTTTGTTGAAGAATTGTCGGAATTTCAGCAATTAATTTTCGACAATCCATATGTCGGTGTTGATTTAGGCGGAGGAAAACATAAAGTAAGGCTCGGTATAAGTTCAAAGGGCAAAGGTAAAAGAGGCGGGCTCAGAGTGATTACATTTGTCGTACAGCGTGTTGGCGATAATGTAAATGTTTATCTTGTAACAATATACGACAAATCGGAATATGAAAGTGTATCAGATTCTTATATCAATCAAATTATTAAAGGATTAAAATAATTCAATGATACCTTTTTTATCTTTAAAATCCGTTACCGAAAAATATTTTGACGAAATTTTTGATGCGGTAAATCGTGTTGTATCTTCGGGTTGGTATCTACAAGGCAAGGAGAACGGAACTTTTGAAAACAATTATGCAAAATTTATCGGTTCAAAATATTGCGTGGGCGTTGCTAACGGTTTGGACGCACTGATTTGGATTGTCAGGGCGTACAAGGAGTTGGGCGTTTTTCAGGACGGCGACGAAATCATCGTTCCGGCTAACACTTACATCGCTTCAATCCTCGCAATCACCGAAAACAATTTGACCCCCGTTTTGGTAGAACCGACGTTTGAAAATTTGGAAATCGACGACTCCAAAATCAAGGAACGTATCACGCCGAAAACCAAAGCAATAATGATTGTTCACCTTTACGGACGATGCGCCTACACCGAAAAAATCGGCGAAATCTGCAAAAAATACAACCTCAAACTCATTGAAGACAACGCTCAGGCTCACGGTTGCCGTTTTAACGGAAAAAAGACAGGTTCGTTGGGCGATGCTGCCGGACATAGTTTTTACCCCGGCAAAAATCTCGGAGCCTTAGGCGACGGCGGTGCGGTAACAACTGACAATCAACAACTTGCGAATGTATCCGCGCCCTTGCAAATTACGGCTCAACAAAAAAGTACGTTTTTAAATATTGCGGCAGAAATTCGCGTTTGGACGAGATTCAGGCAGCGGTTTTGGACGTAAAACTCAGACATTTGGACAACGACAACGCTCACCGACAGAAGATTGCTGCGTATTATTACGACAACATCAAAAATCCGAAAATCACTCTGCCTCAACGTCTTAACGACGAAAATAATGTTTACCATTTGTTTCCCGTTTTCTGTGAACGACGTGATGATTTTCAGCAGTTTTTGAAGAATAACGGCGTTCAGACGTTGATTCATTATCCCATTCCGCCGCACAAGCAGGAATGTTACAAACAATGGAATAATATTTCGTTACCGATAACGGAAAAAATTCACAATCAGGAACTTAGTCTGCCGATAAGCCCCGTTATGACGTTGAACGAGGCAGAAGAAGTGGTAAGGATTATTAATAAGTATTAAAAAAATGTTTGAAAACATCGTTAATTATTTACGTTTTGCAAAAAAATATCTGACGGATAACAAAAAATTTCAAAAAGATAAAAAAGAATATATCAGACAATCAAAAAATAAAAATGCTTTCAAATACAATGCTCAAAACGAGTACAAAATCATAAACGAATACGCCGAAAACGCCGGCGAAATAGACCGACATTATTTCTTTCAAGATATTTTCGTCGCAAAATATGTTTTTGAAAACGGTTTTAAACACGTTTACGACATCGGTTCAAGAATCGACGGATATATTTCGCACCTTTTGTCAGGCGGGGTAAAAGTAACTATGATTGACATCAGACCGCTGACAATCAAAACCGAAAACCTCGAATTTATACAAGCCGATGCAACCGATTTAACTAATATTGCCGATAATTCAATCCCCGTTTTAACAAGTCTGCACGCATTGGAACATTTCGGACTCGGAAGATACGGCGATAAAATCGATTATGACGGTTGGAAAAAAGCGTTAAAAAAATTCGTTAAAAAAGTATCGCCCGAAGGAACTTTTATTTTAAGCGTTCCGTGCAGCAATTCGGATTTGTTAATGTTCAACGCTCACAGAATTTTTAACCCGATGACTATTTTCAACGAAATATCCTCCGAGACGGAACTGAAAATGTTCGTAAACTGCACGAAGGAAATCTCGAAAAATTTTTATTCAAAGATAAAAACAACGTTGAAACAAAGTTAAACGAAATTTCAAAATCATTAACGGATTACGATTGCGGAATTTTCGTATTTAAAAAAACTGAAAAATGACTCCTGAAAAACAAATAACCGCAAATGTAGTAATAGGTTTAACCGCCCAAATTATATCGTTTGCTATGGCATTTGTTTCACGGACTTATTTTTTGCGTTACATAGGAGTTGATGTTTTAGGTCTTTGGGAAACATTAACGTCAATAATAGCGGCTCTTTCGTTGATTGATTTGGGATTTTTTTCTGCCGTTGTTTACAGACTTTACAAACCGTTATCCGAAAAAAAAATTACAGAATGTAACAATATTTTAGCCGTTTTAAAACGATTTTATTTTTGCGTAGCGGGCGTTATTTCCGTCTTGGGTATCTGTGCCGCAGGGCTGTTGAAATATTGTTTAAACGGAGTGGAAATAACGCCGTTCGTTTACGGTGCTTATGCCGTAATTTGCTTAAACACAATAGTTTCTTATTTTCTTGCTTACAAACGCACTTTGCTTTATGCGGACGGAAAAGATGCAGTTTCAAAAGTTGCAGATTGTTTTTGCAACATCATTTTTACTTCGGCAAGAATTGCGGTAATTATTCTTACGGCAGATTTTATTTTGTTCCTGACTTTAACGGTTTTACAAACAATAATTTCAAACATAATCATACATTTTTATTGTAAAAAACACTATACATGGATAGAAAACACAAAACCCGATAAAAATATTCAAAAAATTCTGTTTTCCGATACCAAAAACGTATTTTTCTCTAAAATAGCAGTATACGTTTACGGCGCAACCGACAATCTTGTAATATCTTTTTTACTGAAAACTATAACGGTGGGATTTTATTCAAATTACATTATGATTCAAACTGCTTTCAGAATGTTGGGTTCAACGGTTTTGTCGCAGATAACACCTTTTGTCGGGAAAAAATATGCAGAAAACAAAGATACTGAAATCCATGAAAACATATTAATGAATTGTTCGTTTATGTGTTTTGTTTTGGCGGGGATTTTTGCCGTACCGCTTTATCTGCTCACTGACGGTTTTATTCAAGCCTGGCTCGGAAAAGAATATGTTTTGCCGATGATAACATTGTTTTTATGTTTAAGTTTGTATATAGAAATCCAACAATCGGCTTTTTGTTTGTATCTGGGGGCGGCGGGACTTTTTGCCGAGGACAAAAAAATTTCCGTAGCGGGCGCAATTTGCAACATAACCGCTTCGGTGGTTTTAACCGTGTTTTTCGGGCTGTCCGGTGTAATTGCAGGAACGGTTTTAAGCCAAATTTTATATTGGATTTTAAGAGGAAAGTGCATAATGGGCGGACTTTTTAAATCGGATAAAAATTTTATAATAAAATACGTTAAAACCAATTTTTATTATATTTCGGTCCTGATTTTTTCGGTATGGATTTTGAAAAACGTTTTACAATACATCGTCTTTGAAAATTTTGCCGTAACATTTACGGTTCAGGGAATTGTCTGCGAAATATCTTTCGTTTTAACGTGTATGATTTTTTTCTTCCGCAGCAGTCAGTTTAAATTTGCTGTAAAATTTTTAAGAGAAAGAAAATGACGGATAAAGGAATATTGTTTTCGGTAATAATGCCGGCTTACAATGCGGGCAAATATATCAGAAAAGCGGTGGATTCGGTTTTACGGCAAAGTTACGAAAATTGGGAACTGATAATCGTAGACGACGGTTCTGCTGACAACACAATCCGAATTATAGAAAACTATTACCAACTCGAAAAAAGAATAAAACTGATAAAGACATCTATCAAGGCACTGCCGGAGCCGTCAGAAATACGGCGTTGGAATACGTAACGGGAGATTACATTCAACTTCTTGACAGCGACGATTATCTGAGCGAAGATTTGTTTGAAAACTACGTTAAAATTTTGACAAAAAATCCCGATGCGGATATTTTAGTTCCTGCGGCAGTAATGGTTGATGACAACTCAAACAAATTTTACGTTTGGGGCTGCCCCGAAAAAGAATTTATTGACGGTAAAAAAGCATTTGAACTATCGTTAAATTGGCAAATTCACGGTTGGAATTGCTCAAAAGCGGAATTGTTGAAAAAAATCCGTTACGAAAGCACTCTGGTAAACGGAGACGAATTTACAACAAGAGAATTGTTTTTTAACTCAAAAAAAGTATGTTTTTCAGACGGAATTTATTATTACCGCGACAACAAAAACAGCACGACAAAAAATTTTATAAAAATGTTAGATACGTTGAAAACTGCTTATTTGTTGTATTGTTTCAGCGTAAGAAATATGTCCTATCGTTTGCAGAGAAAAACGGGAAATTTGTTTTTAACTACTATTTTTTTAAATCTTTACCGGACTGGACAAAAGAAAAATAACCTTACAAAAGAACAAAAAGAATACGTAAATTCTTTGTTGAAAGACTCTTTCAAAAAAGCGGAATTAAAAATGTTGTCGTTTTCGCCAATGTCTTTTTTTTATATTTTTTCTTTCGGCAATTACAATTTGGCAAATTTTTACGTTAAAACAATTTTAAAACAAAAAAAGTTAATTAAATATTTGTCCGATAAAAAAAAGTTGAAAGAAATTTCGTCCGTGGAAAAATTCGAGAGAAAAAATATTCTGAAAAAATACAATTCCGCAAGCGAAGTGTCAGAAAAGAAAAAAGTAATTGTAATTTTTGACGGACAAACCATTGCGGGCGGTTTGTGCGACAGATTAAGAGGAGCATTGTCGGTGTATCAAACTTGTAAAAAAATGAATCTTGATTTTAGATTGTATTTTGTATCGCCGTTTTTGTTGCAAGATTTTTTAGAACCCGCCTCATACAATTGGTTAATCGACAAAAACGAAATAAAATACAACGTAAAATCGTTGCCGATTTTTCTTTATTCGGAAAAAGGCGGTGAAAAAGAGGCGTTAAAACAGGAAAAAGAAACGGAAGAAATTTTGAAAAAAAATTACAACCAATTTCATTTTTACACCAACGCCCATTATTCTTTGTTTTCAAAAACGTATTCTGAGGATTTCGGCGAACTTTTTAGACCTAACGAAAGATTAAAACAAAAACTTGACAAATATCTTAGTCAGGAAAAAGATTTTGTAAGTGTGTCGTTTAGATTTATGCAGTTGTTAGGGGATTTTGACGAAAAGTACAAAACGTTTTACGAAATTTTGTCAGAAGAAGAAAGAGAAAATTACATAAAAAAATCCGTCGGACTGCTCAAAGATATTTTCGCAAAAGAAGGGAAAAGAATTTTTGTTGCGACCGATAGCAAAACGATGTTAGAAAAAGCGGCTTTGTTGCCTTTTTGTTTTACCGTTCCGGGAAAAATCACTCACATCGATGTAACGGAAAACAACGGCAACGAAGAAACGGAAAAAATGTTTTTGGACTTTTTTATAATATCGAATGCGGAAAAAGTTTTTTTAGCGCATACAGGCAAAATGCATTACAGCGGTTTTCCGAAAAATGCGGCATTAAATTTTCGCAAAAGAAGGGAAAAGAATTTTTGTTGCGACCGATAGCAAAACGATGTTAGAAAAAGCGGCTTTGTTGCCTTTTTGTTTTACCGTTCCGGGAAAAATCACTCACATCGATGTAACGGAAAACAACGGCAACGAAGAAACGGAAAAAATGTTTTTGGACTTTTTTATAATATCGAATGCGGAAAAAGTTTTTTTAGCGCATACAGGCAAAATGCATTACAGCGGTTTTCCGAAAAATGCGGCATTAGTTTCCAGTAAGCCTTTTGAAGTAATTGAATATTAAACGGTTTAAAAAAATGACAGATAAAAAATTTCCTTCCGTAACCGTAATTACGGCTTGTTATAAAAAATTTGACAGGGTTTTTGAGACAATAAAATCCGTTTTGGAACAGGATTATCCGAATATAGAATACATTATTGCCGATGACGGTTCGCCAAATTTTCCCGAAAAAGAAATTGAAGATTTTATCAAAAATAATGCACCGAATCTTAATTACAAAATATTTCACAACGAAGAAAACAGAGGAACGGTCAAGAATTTAAATTATGCGGTAAAAAATAGCAGCGGAGAATATATTTTTCCGTTGTCGTGCGGTGATGTTTTTTTTGGCGGAGATGTTGTAAGTAAGATAGTTGAAAGGTTTTTAACTACGGGCGGAAAATTAATTGCAGGGTCGTGTCTTTACTACAAAAATGATTATGAGCCGCTCTATTTCTTACCGCATTATTCGGAAAGGGAAAAAATATCAAAATTAAATACACCCGAAAAATTATATAAAGCCTACAT